>JANTCA010004753.1:0-10064 GCA_024741275.1 Chironex yamaguchii
CCAGACGCTGCTCCCAACAACACTGAGGACCATTCAAGGCGCTCACCATTGTCTCACGAGACAGACGGATGCCTACTTCTACTATACTCTAACAGAGACACCGCAGTTGAGCTTTCTTAAGCAACGACTATCTAAGAATAACAGGTAAAGCTGACGCAATGTTATATAGATACAATGTTTCGAAAGCCACGAATGGAACACAACACGGTAGGTAGGACGGGGGGTACTCTACATAAGTGCTCCACTCATGGCCAAAAAGTGGCATTAACCAATGTTCTACATATAATTTCTGAAATTTCCCTCACTCATACAGCGCAGATTTTAGCTAGTGAGTAAAGCATTTCTTCGATAGTGCTCTTGTGTTGTTGCATTCATAAGGAAGGTGATATCACCTCGTCCACGACACCATCTAGAACAGTCCCACCTCTACATTGCCAACCACACTACCTGGCACACACTACCTGGTAAAATATGCCCTTTCCATTCACTACCTCATCCATCACAGGACCCAAGGGCACTGTTTGCATTCACCACCACTATCGATGTACCACGACAAACTTAGTGTACATCATCAAGTGCACTAAATGTGAAGTTTTTTACGTAGATGAAACGAAGCGCTCATGTTCCGAACACTTCCGTGACATATGCCACCCTCGTGATACACCCGTAGCATCACATTTTCGCCAGACAAACCACAATATCACAACCGACCTTAAGTGCAGTGTCGTTCTTCACAACACTAGAGACCACCACAATAGACTTGACTTAGTACAGAGAAACAATTACTCTTATAGAGAAATATTCACTCTTTGGGGATCCTTTACCCTCACGGGCTAATCTTTGACTTCCATTAACTACCATATACACACCCGTTTCCTTTCACTATTATTAATAAGTTTTTCTATGTACATACATATTTCTTTACCCTTATCTTCCTTTTTTCTGTGTCTTTCTACAGATCTTGCCTCTGCTGTTGTCCGTTGTCTCTACTCTCTTATACTTCCTCGCTCCCAGTCCTCCTTCTCTTTATACATATATTACCTATGTTTTACGTGTTTCTTTTATCTGAATCTTTTAAGAATTAAAGCAATCCAATGAGCCAGTAAAGCAATAGGAAAAATGGCACAAACGAAACGTCTAGCTGGACCTCTACCAAGCAGATCTTAGAGTGAACTGGTCGCCCATAAGGGTATCTACTTAAGAGCAAATTTTTCAGCCTAAAATTTGTATTGTTAGTTAATAGCCATGTGTGGAACATGGACGGCAAAAATTTTCTTCGAAGTGATCTGCTTACACTACAAAGCACAACATTGCATTGATACCCTTCTATCCAATCGATGCTGTTTACCAAAACAAATTGGCAAATGAAAATCCCTCTGCTCAAAATGTGCTTTATTTTGAGCAAGTGGTAGGGGGGTTAACGACATATTTCACTGCTGTTTAATCACGTGAAAAGTGTTGAAAAAGAAAGCTTAGATGGTATGGTCTCCAAGAAAGAAGTGGGAACACCTTAGCGAATGTTGTTATCAAAGGGTAGATCGAAGGAGTAAGAGCTAGAGGAAGGCCCCAGAGACAATAGCTGGATGATTTAAAGGAATGGTTGGGACTAACACTTTCACAGATGAAAGCAGCAGCCATGAATAAAGAACACTGGAGGAGCAGCATTAGTCGATGGGTGCACCCACGGCCAAATGGCTAAGGATCAACAGCAGCAACAATAACGTGGGGCAATAAATGTACATAATTGTGACTGATGAGTTGATTTACATAATTGTGACTGAAAGCATCGAGTTTCTGTAATGGAAAGGGGGAAAAAATAACAAGAGAGACAGCGAAAACCATAACCATCATCAAATGCCGGTGGAAGCAACTCTCTTCAAATTCATATATTCAAATTCATGGATTACCTATTTTCCATGGCCGTCGTTTCCCATCAAAATCGAACATTTCCTACACGATTAGACTCTTATATAATAGCGAGAATGGCCTTAGATACACCTATTGCAGGGAAGTTTCCTACAAAATGAATAAAGAGGAGAGACTTCCTGGCTTGTTTTCCATCTTTAGATAACGGCCTGAAAATGAAATCGGACGTTGACGTATTGTTTTTAAGATGCATTTTTCCATAAAGTATTTTGTAATTTATACGATATTTGGCTAATGTTAAAGGAGGCAAATGTAACACTCTCCTATATGGCTTCTACACCATTTGATTCCAATCGTTTCGGAACCATAAAAAGCACATAATCGGCACAGGCTATAAGGAGAAGAAATTCTAGTTTTCTATATTTCATTTTTCATTTCATTTCAAACTCTACTTCAGTTTTACAATTTAACGGAAAATTGATTAATTAACAATACTTCTCTTAGTTAAACAAATAGAATAACAATATTGATTTAACTAAATATAACTAAGCGCAGCAGAATTTAATTTAAAGAGGAACTCTCTAAGTAGGTCGACGCAAGAGAAGAGAGCTCCTACTTTGCCTACTTTTTTAGGAACTATTTGTAATACAAGAGTTCATGGTATAAAAGAATACACGTGGCATTCTGTGCAATTTGAAAGAATCAGGTTATGTTTTGTAGATGCTTTTCAGATTTTTCCTTAATGAAGTTTTAGAAGTTAAATTTTGTATATTTTTCTTGGTAACTTATTCCATAGCTTGACCCCGTGATATCAGATTGAATCCAGACCACATTGGAGAGAATTCCTACCAATTAAATATTGATCACTTTAGCATAGTCATGTATTGAGAAATTAGATACATGTGTTACATATATATAAGTGTTGGCTTTTAAGTCTGGGGGTTACCAGTTCGAGCCTCTGTTGGGTCCCACTTAGTGCAGCTATTGTGGTAATGCCCCACTCTTGACAAATATATGGAAAGAACTGTGTCTGTTGAGGTATTAAATTTATATCTGGCCCTGATGAAGGCTTAAACCGAAACGCAGAAAGAATTAATGAATTTCCCCTTACCCAAAGGTTAAGTTTATATCACTTTTCATTTAAATTGTTGCTTAATACTCTTGTATTACCCAGATTATTGCCCAAAAATATTTTTAAATTGGTCCAGTAGATCTTTCAATCTCCTTTAAAACGAAAACAGCAAAATAACCTGTCAATTAAGGCAAATTTGGCAAATAGGTCCTTTCTTAAAAGTAAAACACGAAAAATACATGAGTAAGCTTAGGAATAATGTTAACATGGGATCTACCCAGGCTGTAAACATGTCTTTACCGACCCTCTCAAGTCTGCATCGTTTGCTTCCTGCTTGATATTATTGTAATCTAGAATTGAATTGAAAGATTTGGCTTTTAATAATTTCTTAGGAGGACATTTAACTATTTAGAGGACTTATTCCCTAGTTCATCTTGCGAACAGAATGTTGCCAACTTTTCAAAGGCATCACGTCCAGCAATATGCAGCATTTTTCTCCCGTTTGGCAACTTATTGTCTTAATTGATTTAACATGAGCTACTTAACTATCTTATTCTCCTGATATGTTTAACTTGAGCTATTCAAATATCTTGTTCTTCTCCTTCCTCGATGTCTGTAAAAACATCAATAAACTGTGCTCTTCTCAGCTTAAAGGCTTTCCATTCTGAACTTGGACTAACTACTGTTCCCTTAGTTTACGTTCTTGACTGTACTCTGGTCAATGCATAAGAATGTTATCGTTTCCGAAAGGCCTAACTTTTAAGCGACCTTCATGTAACACAAAGAAAAGGAACACGCTTTTTTGAAAACACTCACGATGCAACTATCACAAAATCAAGGAGTTCAGAGTTCCTTTTTATTTTAATCTACAAAAGTCATTCGAAGGGAATTATAATAAAATTATAATAAAATTATAAAATTATAATAAAATTAACGCAAAACAATTTTATCACTATGATGATGTGGTTGAAAGTCGTAATCAAGATAATGATGGTGGCAGCGATGATGATTATTAATGATGATAATGATAACCATAATGATAACGATGATGATGATTATAATGATAACAATAATGATAAGGATAATGGTGATGATGATTTATGATGATGATAAAGTCAAAGTTCCTTCCCACACCATTGGTGTATTAGAGCGGCGCCCATCTCCGTTTCTTTAACCTTTCAGCCACACAGCTTTGCAATTACAGTGAATGATACAGTAGGGGGCTAGCCCACTGGTAGCACTGTGTGTTTAACTTCCATAATCTATCCCGTAAATGCTGGGTGCTAAGCAGGGATGCATTATGTACCATTTTCTTCAAAGTCTTCGGTATGACCCGGTCGTGGTTTCGAACCCACAACCTCTTGCATGCAAAGCGAGCACTCTGTCACTAAGCCACTGCTGATGAGGTGTTCTTGTCTTTCATGATAATGTAGTTGATTGTCAAAGTGAAAAATGTTGTTGTTGTTGCCTACTATAATGTGGATTATGGTCGTGATAATGGTCTTGATGTTAACTATGATGACGACGACGATAATGATGATGTTGATTGATCGCTGTCATGATAATGTCATGATAATAATAAGAAAGGCTTCGAGAAGAAACGTTTCCATAATATTAATTCCAGACATTTTTCCTTGTTGAAAATTGATAGACTGTATACCTTAGAATACACAGAATTATCAAATTTCTTTATTAGTTCGTTTATGGTCCAAACCTGATCTTTTTTCTTAATAACACGAGGAAAATACCGTGCTGTTTATATCATATTGGAACGAAAGGGGATTGTAGGGAGACTTGTGAGATATGAAAAGCATTCATGTCTTGGTGTTTTGGCAAATTTTTGTATTTGACCTGTGTATAATCAGTCTTTGTTTCAGAAATGGAATGAAAAGTAAATTTATTCAACTGTGTTTACATTACATCGAAAGTTGTTAATACTAATTTGTTGTTATGAAGCTGTTGGTTAAACGCTAGTATGTTAGCTATGGAATGGTTGTAGGACACCTCAAAATGAGAAGGAATCATGCTTACCTTACTAACTTTGATAAAATCACTAGGTATACTTTGCAGCTTTTCGGAATAGAAAATTCTTGATCTTAAATTTGAATATTCAGTCCATTTCTTGGTCAATTTTTTGTTTACATACGTCATAAACATGAATATAGGTTTTCTGAGCTTTATTTGATTTTGTCAACAAATACGCGGCTACTCAAAGAGAGAAAGCGAAACCGTCGTCATAATGAATTCACTTTTGCAATAAAGAAGTGTCTCTTGATGAACCTTGCAATAACAGGAGTAAACTTGATTTGGTCGAAAAAGAGGCTTACGTAAGACCCAATATTAGAGAACTTTACTTCATTCAATTATTCGTTTTTTTACAAGAGCAGTGCTGTCTAGCTCTAGTTTGTAGTACAACTGCTGTGCTTGTTGTTGTTGTTGTTTCTGGAAAGCTCCAAATTTCTTGCATGGTGTTACAGTTGGGAAAAACCGACTATAAAAGTGTGTATTAGCAATTTAAGTCATTCTGTTCCTACAGACTTACTTTAGGAACAACGAACAATCCTTGTGAACTGCTAACAACCGTGAGACCAAGTTCTATAAGATAAAACCTCACTCGTTTCTCTTTCCAAGACTCGTTATTTTCCCTCTCAGACTTAGGACCGAGTAATGGTTGTGCTATGAGTATGAAGCCCAAAATGAGAGAGATGAAGCAGGTAAATCAGCTAAAGCAGTTTTACCATTTTAATTAGAAGTAATACTTTGTCGCCTGTTTCGACAAGAGAACGAACCATCAGTACATTTTCAACTTCCACGATTAGTCTTTCGTATACCATTTACTTCATCTATACAATATCTACGTTACAAAAATACCGAAATAAATATCAGAATAAAAGCTACTTTCTATGTTGTATTTTGCCCTTAAAGATGTGCCGTTAAAGATTGCTATGGAGCTAACAATCATAGCTACATCTGAAGTAGGCTTTTGGTGTTTGTTCTTTGTAAAGTTATGTTTTGTAAATAATTCCCGACAAGTGGCTATGCATTATCGCTTTATACCTGTTAGTACCAGCGATAAAACTTGAGTCCAATTTGAGCATCTTCATATTTTTTAACAGGCTTTGCACCTAGTATCAATATGGTATTGTCACAAGTCAGTTGGATAGTAACAATATGATATTTACGACTAATCACTCAATCACAATGACTCCCCTTAGCAACAAATGAGTGTATCAAAAAGCTGTGCCTGTAATAGTGAGTATTATTAACTGAAAATGACCAGTGCTCCGTATTTTTGCCCAATATTAATATTTTTAAATCCTCAGACGACAGACACTGAAACAGGTTTATACAAACAGATTTATATTTGTTAAATTTACTTGTGATGGTTATGCATGAAGACAACACAATAATTTTCACGAAGCCCAAATTGAATATGCTTACATTTCACACGTAAATTCATAACAAAAACTGTGCAATTTCCGTACCTACAAAGGTAGGCGGTAAGCTTCAAACAATATCAATTAAAGGCTTATTGCATGAATTTACAATATCAAGCCGTGCTAAATCTTAAGTTTCGTATAACATGCAGAAACATTACTTGAAAAACAACAATCCTAAAGCTTTTTAAACAGATAATTTGATTTATACTTTTACACAAAAGAGCTTTTTCATGTTTGTTTAATACCTGTTTCATAAGATGAATGTCTCAGATAGTACCTGATGTCCTGCAAACAAAAAGCATTCCAGTGGCTAATTCAAAGTTACCATAGAGATTCAGCTCATATGCTACATTAAACATATATATACAGTGATCATTATAGAAAAGAACCTGTTACAGACTCAAGAGAAAACGCTCAAGGTATAACCAACTTTTTTATTTCTTCCACTGTTAGTTAAGTTTCCTCTGAAGAATGGATACACATTTGCTTGATACCAAAATATTCGAGGAAATTGAGTATTTGGTTCTTAAAGACCTAAGCTAATATTATTGTCTGACACCAAATCTTTTAACATTTTTGTTTGATGGAAGCTCATCCAGTAGCTTAAAATCGTCGTGGAGTGCGTCAATTCAGTTCTTTCTTTGGACCAACAATGTGGTTTTATCTTGTTTAGGCATCTTCCTTATTTTAACTATAAAACCAAGAGACGATGAACAGTTGAAAATGACAGCAAAATTATATATAGGCATAGATCGTCAATTAATGGTCTCGAAAATAAACACAATGATATTGTCAACTAGACTGAAAAAGTTTGTCTACTTGTAAGCAAGAACAGTTTGTAAACAGGTTTAATGAACAGTATGTAATAAACAACTTTAGGTTCATTATTTATCGAGCCCTCTTAATTGCCTTTCGTCGTTAACCAACCAAATATTTACAGGATTTTCTTAACAACCTGAACTCACCCTTAATTAAAGTAGTGCGTCGAAGGAAACAAGTTGAAGTATGTTTGCTGTACGTACTGTAAAACATTTATTAGGAACGTCATGAACGAGAGAGATGAGAAGTTTCATTCGTGTGCACTTCACGTTAATTAACTGTTCTTTTTAGAACAGTTGTATGCAGTACTCACTTGAATATTAGACGTACTACCGCCACATCAGCGCATTACTACCACATGTGATGTCATTTTAATGACGTTACAAACATTCACATGATAAGAACACTACACTATCCCATCACATATAAGCTAAATCACAAGAAAATGTGATACTTAACCCTGTCTTTAAGAGACAAACCCCAAGCAAATTTATATTCTTACTAACAGGCAAAGGACCTCCGAAACACTCCATATCCTTTCACGTCTACGGATCAAGCATGAATTAAGCCATGAGTAAAAGTTACAATATATTGCACGGTATTTTCACGTATGTCGTATAACGTTCATTATTTGATTCAACACAGAAGCGATCTACAGTATTCTGTTATAATCCTACCACGAAACTTTCAAAGTCATGATTATTTACTACTCATCTTTTCCCGACTTTACTGTTTTGTTGGCATTCTTTTTGGTCTTTTAATTAAGACGATTTCTTACCTGAAAATTGTGAAAAACAGCTGTATTTAATCTGTGTGCTTTACTGCAGTAACTTTCAGCTTGATGATCACTGTTGTATTTAAGAAAGGAAATGTTATTGATGCATCATATAACCAAACAGCTTTTTAGTCTTACATTTCTCAAAGAAAATCTGCTTGGGGCATACGTGAGTCTATTTTGATGTATTTGATGAATCTTGTCACTTTAAACGTAATATTATTATTATGGATTAAAAGATACCTGAAAGTATCCTCAGAAGAGATGCTCCAGGTTATTATGTAACTAAAATGACATATATTTTGTTCTAGAGGCACTGAAGTATGGGTCCGTTGTTTTGGTTCGTGATGGTTTCTGCATGCCTCGCCTTTTGTAGGGGCCAAGAAACAATTACTGATGTTCGTTACGGTAATGTTTGCTTCTTGGATAAAGTAATAACTATTTAATTACTACTGGATTACGTTTCTTATTGTATGTTATTGATCGGTGCGCTGTTGAAAACTTTCATGAAATGAGTGTCTTATTTTAGAGTTTGATATTGAGTTTTAGTGCTAAGCGAGGGGACTCTCGAAGTAAACAGCTCTCCGGGCATGATAGTGAAACACAAACAACTTTCTTCTTTTCGCAGGAAGTTTACGATGAAACATGAAACAATTTTCAAACTCTTTAGTTTAAGGTCGCCCTTAACAGCTTGAGTATGTTTCAAGCACACCTTCGAAATGCTTGATTTTTTCCCATGCATATGCTAATTAATTAAGCGTTGCCCTTTTAAGTAAGAATTAATGTTTTCAAAAGCCGACAGCAAACGTTTTGTAACAGTGATTTGTGTTAACCAAATAAAAATGAAATAAGTAACACAATTTACAATTATGATAAAAATTTGGCAACACAAATCGAAGAAAGTCTAATAGTTCTGAATTATTTAGTAGGAGGTTGTTTCTTTTCTATTGGTTTGCTGGACTGGAAAAAATACCAATGCAATTCCTCCGTTCTTAAGAGAATGCCACACGGAGGGGGCAAAGGTGTCACAATAAACAAAATTTCCTCAGCTTCTCTGTTCATCTGCTTTCATGTGAGTGGTTGTCATGGTAAATGTCTTTTCTGAAATGAGGAAATTGAATATAGCGTTCGTTGCAACAACCAGCTATTTGTCAATAATTTTGGTAAAATCGTTTCAAAATAAGTTTGTTTTTGAAATAGCTCACTTTTATTCTAAACATGATCCTCAGGGTACCTTGTATATGCAATATTTTTTAGTCGAAACAAAGTTTTTGCCTGTATACTTGAGCTGTGAAAAGCGTTATGGTTTTATCGACGTTGGTGGAGTCACCATGAATTCTGCGATCATGCCTGTGAAAGCAGAAAGGTATGCCAAACAAGAATGCGAGGATCAACTTCAGGACCCGTTGAGGCTTCTTCATGAAAGTCGAACAGCTTGCCACTTAACTTTTGGAAACAAGTTTGAAAAAAATCAATCTGATATTATCCGTGTCATTTATCGTTGCTTTGACGCAAAACCTCCTAAATCACCATCATGGGGTGGAGAAAAAGGAGCTGTGCTAACAGAGACAGGTAGGTAACCTCAGAATCATTTAAGTAACTTAATTCAAAGAAATTGTTATCATATGTTTTGATTATATCCAAAAAACATTGCACTAAGTAAAGAAATTATCAATTGCGCAGAAGCATACAAAGGGGCATAGCTGATATGTTTGTACAAAGTTAAAAAGCTGCCTTTCTCAACAGTAAGTACAGTACAATTGTCAATGTGAAATAAACTAACATACTGTGGTTTCCAAATTAATTGACATTATTAAATACACTCCTCTATCTGTTATAAAGGTGTTTCATTTAGCAGTTAATAATTTAGGGATTGAAAGTAATAGATAACTAGATATCTAGATAGATTAACAAACAGGCAGATGGGTAGATAGATAAACATATAAATAGACAGATATCTATAGAGGGATTTATATATACATAAGTTGGTAGATAGATAGATAGATAGATAGATAGATAGAAAGAATGTGTAAGTGTAACTGGACGTATAAGAAAAGGAGTGACGCAATGGATGTTTCAAAGGGAAATAGAA
>JANTCA010004754.1:0-30533 GCA_024741275.1 Chironex yamaguchii
CAATTTTTGAAACCGCCCCCCCCCCCCCCCCCCCCTTCGCTGTGTACGTACTTTATGAATGGCCCCTAAGTTTAAAAGTTATTATTTTGAAAAAATTGCTAACAAAGCAGTGCACATAACAGGTTTTATCAATCTGCTGTTTGCCATACTTTTTTGACTGGTAAAAGGTTCTTACGTTGAACATTCTGGTTATACGCTGTACCAAGTGTCAAATTTGAGGTTGTCATACAATTGATGTCCTATCTTTTTTCAGATTTTGCATTTGCTTGTTGTATGTTCTCAAAACTATGTTTTTGTTTTCATTTTAAGGGCCCTTATGACGTGATTGTACTTCCTGGTGGGCTTGAAGGAGCAAAAAACTTATCGGAGGTATATTTTATAATATATTTGAACTATTTACGTCGTAAGAATTATCTTGAAAGCTATTCAGTTGTAAAAGTGAATCCCAGGCCGCTTATTTTGACAAACACTTAATCACAGTACATATCGAAATGGACAATGGATCTCTTATCTTTATGTATCATTACTTATCACTGATTGATATAAATTTCTAGATTTATCTATTATTGCAACTTTTTGGTGACCATATAGGATTCTATAATGGAGGTGAGCCAACCGTATATAAATAAACACAAAGTGGTTTTGATATCATAAATGATTCTTCCGGGTTTGTTTTTACATGGGTGTATTTCTTTTTTACCAATTGTCAATCAAAAATCATTTCGGTGTCTTATAGTCAACAGAACATTGAATTTCGTGATGCGTCAGGGAAATATAGAATTTTGTGATGAGTTGCCATCCTCACGGTTTGGCCAACTTAACATGTATCCCAGATATGACTACCTTTTAAGAATAAGTTTGAAAAGATAAAGTACTTTTTATGGCTGGAAAGTGGCAGTAGCAGTAATCTGAGGAATCTACACAGCAATTTCGAAAGTTCTAGAGATTGGAATTCAAAATCGAGAAAGCAAAGCCGGATCTTGGTTTCTTAAAGAGTTGTAACACGTTCAAAGTGATTCCCACGTTTCTCTCTTTTAAAGTGGCAAATCGTCATTTGGAGGGGGCTCGTGCATACAGAGGTTGTCAGTTTAAACTTTTGGAAGAGGAAATTCGTCAGGAAAAATTAGAAATTGAGGAACATCAGATTCATTACAATGAAGTTAATGATATTGTGACTACTATCATGTCTTCGATGGACTATCTGCATCTGAAATCAGTGACAGTCCGTACCAATGCGAAACAATTGTCAGTCCATGAAAAAATTCAGCAAAAAAAGTTGTTAACTTGCGAAAAGGATAAGGATTTATAACAAGCATCAATCTTGATGATGTAATTTTCATTTATTCTGAGAAGATCTATCTCGGGAAGAAAAGAATGTTTTATCACTTGCTCTCAGTTTTGCACTATCACTTAAGTCTCCTCCACACCATCCATTCCTTGCTTCTTTTGACATTTTTGTCGGAAAGTTAAGAACTTAAACATCCGTCCTCATTCAAGGGCATCACTAGAATTTGTTTAGACCCGTAGGAAATACATTAAAATCGCTTTGAAAAAAAGCTTTTAAGCATGTTTTTAGCCCAATGACGCAAATTTTCAGGCGATTATCAAGTTTTGTACCACAAAAAGATTGTTCAAGAAAATACATTATTATTTTTAGTTTACGAAATTACAGGCAACTTCCTTCTACATTATCACAAGGAGAGTTTCCCTGCCTTACGTCAATGCACGAGGACAAGTCAATTGAACTACTTAAACCCGATAAAGGAAATGGGATTGTCTTCATGGACAAAGATGATTATGTTAGAAATAATTGAATAAATTCAGCCTTTTTTAGTCAAAGTACGGTCTCCGAAGTTAGTTTATAGTTTACTATTTGCTGGTCAACGTTGTTTGCGAATTCGCAATCAAGTTTCTCAATTTTTTGAGACTTGTTTTCCACATGTTACTGTTCCTTTTGTTTTTCAGCCACTTCGACGCATTAAGACTATTTTCCCTTTTAAGGACAGGATACCGAAATGCTGTTTACCAATTTACGTGTAGGGCAAACTAAGCACCACTTACTTGTGAGAGCCTCCGAACGTTTTTGTACTTCTGCCGTGCCTTGTTAATTACTAGTTTATGTTTTTTACACCTTTTCATTTATTTCTCTCTTTTTGTGATGCATTGTACTAAAATACTACATATACTTCTGTAATGATGTCTTGTCTAATAATTTCTCTGACGAAACGTCGTAATAATAGTTTAATGGTTAAAGTCATGTCTCTTTCTTTGAAAATTATCAGCTTAGTTCTGTTTAGCAAAGTAAACGCTAAATGTATCCAGACCCCACAGCCTAAATCGGTTCTAAATCATTTTATCTTCTCTGTAGTCGGAGCTTGTCCGAGATTTACTGGCAGACCAAGAGAAAAATGGAAACTTCATTGCCGCTATTTGCGCAGGTATGAATATATGTCAGTTATTAATATCAGGATCATTTCTTCCCATCGAAGAAGCTGTCTCGTAAAACGCTGCAATGTATGGAGACGCCTCCAAGAAAAGCGTGGCAAAATAACAGAAACGATCAAGTTTAGAGTAAGGATAACCTCAAACCTAACCCTATTTTGTTGTCGTCTGTGTTTACATATTTTTCTTGCTCTTGTTGCTCGCGTCGTCATTCCTAGGTGGTAGCAATTGAATTCGAGGTAACGAAACGTGGTCTGCGATTGCATATACCATCCAAATAACACTGTAAAATGCCAAGTTGTTTTCTCACTTGTTTCATGCATGTTTTTTATTGAGCATAATATTAAATACATTTAATGATTGGTTTCTGGCGGTTTTTTATTGTGGTTTTATCAAAGTTAAAGAGAACGTATCTGTAAAATGCAGACATTCACCTAATATTTCATGTGTTTGAAGTGGTCATGACCTTCGTCACAGAATCTATCACCCACTTATACATTTCATGACTTGCTTGCACCTTCAAGCAGATTTTCATGACTTTCATGGGAATAGGGTATATTGGAAATGATAAAAAAATGAAAGCACAGAAAATAGGAGACAGCATGGTGACAGTTACTATAGAAATAGAAGTATGTGCACAGGCAAAGAGAGGAAGAAGGCGGAAGGAATGGGCTGATGACTTGAGACAATGGAGAGGCAGTATGAGGAATACTTGAAAACCTGCAGTTATGAAAAACTCCCAAGGACACTCTAAGGACTAATGGCAAGCTGAACTGAACTGAGCCTGTGGCCTGAACGGCCCTGTAAAAAGTGGTTCCCCTCTAAAATTTTTCAAAAGTAACTCTCACTATGGGGTGCAGTTTAAAGTCATATCCAGGTCTTATGTATCTACGTTGACCTATTATTGTGCATCTAAGGAACGATGATGGAATAGGCTATCCATGTCAAAGTGTAAAAAAACCTTATCTTGTATCAATCATCCATTTAAAATTTGACTATGGTGGCCGTGCTCCCAACTTTTGAACTGAAGTCTACTGACACGCCTAGTATGAATCATATGCCACCATTAAGCAACTTTATCTGCATTGTATTTTGTTTTTGGGTTTTGACTCAGAATTTTTAGAAATTTTCTTCCTCATTTCGTGGTCATGAACCTAACAAAGCCTTGTTATTTTATAGGCCCAACAGCATTAGTGACACATGGCGTCGCAAAAGGAAAAAAATTGACGTCATACCCTTCACTGGAAAGTTCATTCAAAGGTTTGTTTAACTTGTATACTTTACGAGATAATGTACAACTTTATTAACATAAGCAAACTGGGAACGTACATTGCCTTGACCGGAACTCGAGCCCATGACCTTTCTGCTTGTTGTTTGTATGTTCCATCAACTAAGCTAACGATTTTCTTGCTTTAATAATAGCATATTTGCATTTAGTTACTCCGTTATACTTCTCCGTTATACTTCGTGGATATTACACTTAGCTCGTCCCATGTGGGTTAACTTTGAAGGAACGTCCCGGAAATGGTAGAAATCTAAGTTTTTCTTGACGCATAAGGCAGAATTTCCAATGAACATACAGGAGCCGTCTTTTTAGGGTATTTAGACGAGCTTATTAACAAAGCAACTCCCGTTTGAAATGTTTATGCGCAGTAACTCAGTAGATGAGTCAGTACAGTAACCAGACCATAAACATCAGGTTCCCAGTTCAGTGGGGAAGCTGACCCAGTAAAGTTGGTCCTGCTCTCGAGGTTTGGCAACAGAATAAAATGCTTGGAAAACCACACCCTGAATTAAGCCTACATTTTAAAAATATATTTACCAATACTTTAAGAAGTAAAGTTTCTGTGAGATGCACTAACAACATCATTGGCATGCATTTTGTCTGTTTCCACTCAATGATATGTCAATGCCACTTCAACTTTTTCATTTTTTCTTCCCAATGAAAGACACCTTTCTGACGAGACTATTCAGTTTGGTTCAGATTTGGAGACAAATACAGACTAGATGTTAGAGCCGTTTTAAAAATTGATCTGCTACTGTGCTTTTAACTAACCAGTGTAAGTAAGTCCATAGTGTAAGTAAGTCCGTCGAGAAGTGATGTTGCTGGGGAAATTAGACCTCAGTTAAAAATACCGAGTTAAGCTCAAGCTCCAATGTCAAGGGTTTACCCATTGCTTGAGTTGTGAATTTTGAAGAAGAAGGAATACCACCAGTTTTATGGCAACTTAAAAATTGATGGCAATCAAAATGCAATAAAATTGCTGATATAATATCTCCCCAATATTTTCCTAGATATGATGACAGCAAAACCACATAAAAAGATGTACCACTGATGCTTGAGTAAAGACAAGCCTTGCCTAGGAATTCAACTGATTTTCTCTAATCGTGTCTTCATGCAGTTATTTCTGATGACAACAAATTGATTAGGCTAGCTTAATCTTGGTATTTCTCTTCTTCATAGAATTGCAATCTTAATATTCCTTGTTTTCGTGTACTTCAATAACTTAAAAATGTCTTACAACAAATCAAAACATGTTTTCTTCAGCATATTTCCTTTCAACCTTGAGAGAATACCAATGCTTCTCAGTGTATCCGATTGATCTACTACAGTCGGTTTATCACACAAGGCAGGGAACCTCTTGCAGCAATCGATTATTACACAGCCTGTTAATTGTGAGCTTATTCGCACTGATTTAACTGATTCAGGGAATAACCTTGATACAAATGTGCAAACGAGAATAAAAAAACTGTGTATCAATGTCGTTAACACTATCAGAAGAGAAAACAGAGGTGAAAACCGGCTTGGTAACTACCAACAATCTGTAAGTATTGTTCACTTTCCACCATAAGCTCAAAACAATGATGTTGCCAGAGTGTAATTTCCTTGCTGTAATTTCCCCTTGACAGCTCAAATGACAACTGCAAACCACGACGAATTATACAGGCAATGTCTGCCTTGCACAGTTCACTGACGAAATTTTCCAACTAGTTTTTCCATGGGCAGAATATTTTAAAGTTAATTCGAGATGCAAACGTCAGTGTGATTCTCTTGTTTGATTTTTGAAAGCAACAGGGTGAACACAAAGAAAATCCAACCTTCAAAGTTTGAAATAACCAATGCATGGAGTAATTAACTGCTACATCAAAATCATTCAGAAAATTGTAGTATAGAGCTATAATTGCATTATAGTAATCAACTGGCCTTATTGTTATAGGGGGATACAAAGCAATGATGACATAACTTGACAACTTCCTTACTCAAGAAAAACATGGTCATCTATGATCATCCTGCAAGGTATTAACCCCGGAAATGTTTTCCTGGGCGACAATCTAGCAGACCTTTGTTCACAAGAGATGTGGAGGCATTAACCATACTCCTGCCTTGAAAAATAGCAAGACTAGATGTTAACAAAACAATGATGAAGCTGTTGCTTAAGTTACCACTGAAACAATTAAATTAGTCCAACCATGACATGTGACCATGATCACTGCGCCAAGCTCCTGCTCTCCATCCAGATTGAGCAGGAGTGCTCTTTGTTGTAGGTTATTGTGAAGGACCAAATTTGACAATGGCTGATTGTGAAGCAGGACCAAATGCAAGATGCTGTGAAAATATTAAAGGCAATCTTAATCTGATTCAGCTGCAGCCATAAAATGGGAGTTCTACCAACAAATTGACACTCTGGGGGTGTGCTAAGACATATTTTTTGGGTGAAACCTCTGAAAATTGTTGGCCCTTCTGAGCAGGACAAGCAGGACCTTTGGTCTCGCCTTTGTCTCATTTGAATTTCCAATGGAATCAGTGCCTTTTCATTATTCCGTTACTTGTAACCTGATCCAGGGTCTTGTATATTGTTAACAAGATCTAAACGTATGAATTATATGTCTTGAGTGCTGAGAAACTAAAGCAGCCTGAAAGAGACTGGGTGTTAATGTGTAGTTGTGTTGACAGTGTTCTAACATTACTCGCATTTAGAACCTGATCTGTTCTTGCCCAAACGGTAACACTATCTGTGGTTTACATTTTTGTGGTCAGTAACTATTACATAAATGAGGAAATAACGATTTCTCTTGTCATGGACGTAACTGGGGGTGCAAGTAAAGTTGACAAATACATTTCAAATTATTTCACTAGTAAAATGATATGTTGTCTCTTGTATGCAGGCTACAAATATCAACAGGACAGAGTGGTTCGAGATGGTAATTTGATTACTAGTCGTGGACCTGGAACTGCAATGGAATTTGCTGTGGAAATTGTGCGTGCTGTACAAGGAGATGATCATGCCAACAAATTACCTAATACATTACTGATGAAGTAAACTTGATTAAAACTAAGCAAACTTTCACATTATCATAAATATATCGAAGATACTGCCATCATTTTCTACACCATCTTCTCACTGATTAATGATGATTTGTCATCATTTGATGACTATTTACAATATACACAACTTTAGATATTATCTAAGTTGTTGTTCTCTGCTCGTTCCTCTTGTAGACGTAGGCCGACAAACTTTATGATTTTTGGTCCTATGATTTTATTTTTGTGAGGTTGTCGATAACCACGTATCGAGTTATCCTTATGACATATGGTAACTTGAACTATTTGTTACCAGAGTGAAGTGAGTAGAATGTACTGTATAATATATAAGAAATGAAATGAAAAAGTGTCAAGCGCCATCACAGACTAAGCACTTACAGACGACTCATTTTATTCACATGAAGAATTCTCCATTCTGTTAGACGTAGAGTTTGATGCTCACTCATGAATTTGGCCATCCAAATTCTCCAAGTTTCTCTTTCCCGTTTCTTTCTGTTGTTTTATCTGACGTTTGTGCAATATATTCACATAGCAAACCGTGTACACTTTCTGTTATGTCGTTTCTATGTTGACAATTGCCTTCTGATTCCAGAGTTTACGTGGTGATTTCTCTAAGTCTGTTTTGAGGCCATTTCTCCGATACGTATAACTGGTAGTTGGTCGCGTCAGTCCTACACTCAGAACGGACAACTATAAGACGGCATTTCTAATTGTCAAAGTAATGACCTCTTAAATATTGCTAAGTGCTTACAAATAGCAGATTCTGTCGAAGGACTGGGCCGTGTAGGACAAAACATTCGCAGACGGGTCGCGTCCTTCTTCAAATTGGCAGTACATCAATGAATATCTAAAGCTACTTTGAAGATGCCCACCCAATCGTATACCTAAAATTTACTGTTCTTGTAGTCAGAAGTCAAAAGCTTTTTGAAAGACTTGACTTCTAATTGAAAATGAAGAAAAGAACTGTAGGGGAAACCAATTTCAGTCTCTAAACGCCCACAAAATCGTCTTAAAAGCCAGTTAATTGTCAGTTTCCACAATGCAAATTACTAGGCGTTTCAACTCGTGGTTTTAGGCATGTAATTTCGATGTAGAAATGAAACTGGCATTTTTTATGATGAAAATATTTCTCCAGAAACCATTTGTAACCAGTCTAGAGAAGTTTGTTGGTAAAAAGTAAGACAAAGGAGTTTACTTGTCTTTTCTGTTTCGTCCTCTGGTATCAGAGTTACCTTGTGTGACTTATAACTTTAAAGAACGTTGAATCGTTTTCATTCCCGTACCGAAGATTGGGATGTCTGCTAACGTAAAAGAACTGTATTACAAATGAAATATCAAATTTGGTGTAAACTCTTGATGTTATCGAAATCCTCATTAGAGAATGATATCCATGAGATACACCTAAGGAAAGAAAACCACTAGTGAGTAGTTTTTGTTCAAATTATATTCGAGTTACCTTGTGTGATTTATAACTCTAAATTGGTGACCCCGACGAGAGCTCGACAGGTTGCAATTTTTTGTTACATTTTTATGTGGATATTTTGAACTATTTTGAAATATTCCATTCACCATCAATGGCTACATCCGAACTTCAAACCAGGATGACTATTTAAAAACTGAGTTGGTTAAATGTACGTCAGCATCAGAGCAAAAACGGCTCCATCAACTGCTTATTTCACAAAAGTTAGAAGACCGTAAACAAATGCAACTGCTACGGTGCATGTTCTAAGAGACAACACTCTAGAGGATCAGATTCTCTGTCATTAATTTTTACCTCCCTCATATTGTTCAACTCGTTCTTGCCTTTGCAGCTGAAAGTGTTTCAGTTGATCAACTTGCTTCTTTGGCGGACAAAATTTTAAAAGTTGCCCTTCCATCAACTACCGTATCCACAATATCTTGTTGCACCGCTACCCTCATCTTCAAGCATCGCACGCCTCTAACATCAAGTTGCATAGCTCACTATTCAAGTTCAGTCCCGAGGACGTTCTTGTCACAGGTCCCCTAGTTTTAGAAACAATATTCTCATCGTTCAAGTCGAACTGGTGATTATTGGTACCACTGGCATTTTGGATATAAAGCTCGCGAGTGTACACCCAAATGTAATTTCCAAGCGTCTCCAATCGAGCAGGGAGACCTCCAGTCAGCAACTAGGGGCTGGCACTGGACACACTAGTTGCCTTTTGTATATCGTAGATCGCAGTTTCGGAACCCATTTTTTAGTCGATACCGGCGCTGATGTGAGTGTTATTCCCCGTCCCTGTAAACCGGAGCTGCGTCCTACCTCGCTTACCTTACAGGCTGTCAATGAATTCCCCATCAACACATGTGGTGAGCAATCTCGCACTTTGGATCTTGGTTTACGTCGTACATTTCGTTGGGTTTTCATCCATGCCGACGATTCTCTTCCTGTTGTTGGAGCTGGTTTTTTAGCATACTTTGACCTAAAAGTGGACATGCATCATCGCAAACTCATCGACTCAACTACTAGCTTTACCACCAAAGGCATCTCTTCTCCCTTTTTATCCCCCCACCCCTCTCGTGCCATGTTCTCAGCATCTTCAATCTCATCGTCCTATCAAGAATTCTGTCAATTTCCTTCACTGACCAGACCGTGATATGACGAGACTGCTATCAAACACACTGTGATTCACCATATTCGGACAAGGGGCCACTTGTGTACGCATGCCCTGGACGTCTTGCTCCTGATCGTCTTTCTGTTGCTGAGGTCAAGTTCGACCACATGTTGCAGTTAGGCATTATCCACCCCTCAGATAGCCGCTGGTCCACTCCTTTACATATGGTCCCAAAGAATGACCCGGGTGACTGGCTTCCTTGTGGTGACTACCATGCCCTTAAAGTGGACCTACACCTTTTTCGCTTTTAACTTGTTTGGGTAAATTGGGGTCGTAGAAATCAATTGTCAATGTTATTTTTCTGTTTTCTGTGGCCAAAAGCGCGTAGAACGTCCCGAAAAATGTAGTTTTTTATGTTATTCCCGATCATTATCCAATTCCCTACATTCAGGATTTCACTGCAAACTTGCATGGCAAATCTTTTTTAAGATACACCTTGTCCGAGTCTATCACCGGATTGCGGCTGAACCAAGTGATGTCCCTGAAACGGCAATCATTACTCCATTTGAACTTCTTGAATTTTTACGCATTCCCTTTGGTTTACGTAGTGCAGATCAGACTTTACAATCAAGTGAACAATAAGCATAAAGTATCATGTAAAATACATAAGAAGAAAGTCCAAAACTGTTATCAAATTGTGCAGTGTCATCTATGTCGATTTGCAAAATGTAAACGTCTCCCGGAAAGAGTCTGGCGACAGTCTGGTAGAGAACGCGGGGTGGCTGGGAGTTCAAGAGTCGGTGGATGCATAAGAATGGAAGTAGTGGATGTATGGTTAACATGAAAGTCAAAATGAGCAAATTTTAAATGGTCAACAGCTATGGTATCTGCCTTGCCACTGATATCGATTTCAAAAATTTGGTCATGATGCGAAAGAACACGATAAGGATGCCCTCTCTGCTTCCTACAGCCGGTACTCTCCCCGAAATATCCGTCACCTGGACTACATATCAAATTTTAGTACAGATATACGTCATAATCCAGGACAATTGCGCCGTAGCAGCTGCATTAGTTTATGGTCGCCTAACTCTTCTGAAATAAGTAGTTGATGGAACCGTTTTTGCTCTGATCTCGACGCATTTAACAAACTGAGATTTTAACCAGTCGTCCTGGTTTGTAGCTGGGAGCTGAAGCAGGATATCTCGTATCTCCTGGACAATTTCGAGTTGCAATGAGGCAGTGATAAAGGCAAATTTCGTCGTCTGAGAAGAAATGTTCTGTATTAGGAGTTGAGCCTCGATTTGAGCAAGCCAAATTGCTGTATCTTGTGGTAGTAATTTGAGACTGACAGGTAAAAGTGCAGTAGCTGAAGTTGAAAACTGAGCAGATGAGGTTGGAAGTTGCATTCCTTCCCATTGAAATGTCAGCTGCTCTCCATTCCTGGCCATGCTACTTATCAGCCAGTTGTAACAGTGTAAACAGAGAAACAATTGAAATTTGCATCATATTTCCATTTCTTTGTGATATAATTCTTTTGTGAAATATGCATATAATAACGTCGTGCTAATAATTCGTGAAAGTTATTAACATTGCTATAAGTGCTCTATCATTTCAAATAGGAACGAAAAAGACAAAACCAAGATTTGCCGTTAATTTAAACCTGTGTGTTTATTGAAGGTCTAGGTGGAGACACTGATAAAAACTTTATTTAAGGCATGGTCTTGATTTTTTTCTGATATTTGTAACTCATTTTGCTCTCAGCTGGCACTGAATAAAGATTATTATGCGTACTTTCAAAGATTTCATTCAAGAGAGATAATCAAGGAAGTAAAGGAAGCTGGAATCTTCTCTCTTGAAGTTGATACAACACCAGATATATGGGTCACGATTATGTGCTGTAATCATATGATATGAGCATAACGGAAGTGTACATGAAAGGCTTCTTTCTTTGATAATGTTCTACAGGTAAAACACGTTTTGATCTTATCAAAGGCCTACTAGACAGGAATGAATTAGATATCAGAGACTGTAGGTGAGCTCTTTAATGATGCAGCTAGCATGTCTGTAAAGTGAATGGTTCGACTGCACTTGCATACATGGTGTCACAGTCAGTCTGAATATGGTGATAAGTCATGCTACTTCTGTCTGCACATCTGCCATGGTGTTATTCCAAAATTTACAGGTAACTTCAGCATTTTTTTGACAGTCGCACGAGCAGACGAATGAATGGGAAACAATACTGAAAAAGAAAAGGGGCAAGGTGAAGCAACTGGGATTTACTGGGGAAACTAGATGGCTATCTAAGTCAATAGCTATTGGTGAGATCTTTGGAAGCTACAACAATCTTGACAATCATATGTTTAAGGATTCTCTCATTGCATTGCATGCCACCACAAAGACAGTTTCGTTTTAAAAAGCAGCAAGACAAGAAGCCAAAGATCTACTGGGTATATTTTGCAAGTTTGACAATAACATAAGTCTTCAAGATTACAAAGGCACTTTACTTGCAAACAAAAGGTTTGGATATGTTGCAAGTGTTGAGGATGCTGGAGTCAGTTCAATCCAAACCTCAGAAGGAGGTATCAAGAGATTTCGAAGGCTTACACAAAACAGCCTCAGCCGTTTTTTTCTGAATGAGTCGCTTGGTGACACTTGAGATTGAAATTGAAAGACGTTAGCCTGTCGAGGGTAGGATCCAAGACCTGGTGAGTCACTTACAATGTTATTATGAACTGTGTTTTGGAGAATATGAAAAATATAAAAAATGGTTTACTTATCAAAAGGAAGATTTTTCCTGCCTGGATCCACTGTGCTTCTCTGATGTTAAAGAATGTGGCCTTCCTTCGGGAGTATTAGGAAAACTATGTGAGCTTGTTGAAGGTCTTGTGCAAAAGGATGCCTACAAAATGCAGCTTGAAAGATATGCATTTGTTTATCCGAGACTTGTGAAGATGATTTTGATTGTGATAAGAACAACGAAAATATTGTAACTTGTAAGAAAAATGCGAAAAAATACCAGTCCTGGTTCACACCCTTACCAGCACACACACCCTAAACAGAGAGAGAGACAGAGAGAGAGTGAGATTGAGTGAGGTGAAGAGTGAGAGGTGTCAGCAAAGTCCAGGTTGATGGAGAAAATGTGATGTTTGGCAGGCCTGAGGAGCTGGAAGCTGCTAGCAGGAACTCTACAATCAGGCAGCTCATACGTGATGGTCACAGTCTGCTGATCTGAGCAACAACAGGGCGAGGCAGATGTCTGAGTGCTTGGGCAGCCCAATTCAGGTAAAGCACTGTCTGTCCCAATCCGGGGAAGACCCTAGAAGAGGTCGGGTAAAGAAAGCTTGCCCATCCCAAACTTGGTAGGTTAGCTGCGATCAATGGGCCTTCACTCTAGCGGTAAGAACAACAAAGTGAGAAAAATAATGTGGCAACATGGAACCTGAGGGCCATGTTTGACAGCAACAACAGAGAGGAGAACTGCAATCATTGCAATGGAGCTTGTACGTCATTCGATCAACATTGCTGCACTTCAAGAGACAAAACTGGAAGGCCAGGACCAAGTCCAGGAAAAGTTGCACACCATCTTGTGGAGTGAAAAAATCTGGTGACAGGAAAGAGGCTGACGTAGCATTTACTATCACAAACAGCATTGCTCACAAGCTTCCGTCCCTCCCCTTATCACTTTCTGAGAGGCTGATATCCCTGCGCATTCTAGTAGCCAAACAAGCTTTCATGACCCTAGTCAGCATCTATGCTCAAACTATGACATACTCAGATGAGATCAAAGAAGGTTTCTATGAAGAGTTTGAAGAGGATTGTGACAGGCACGCCAGTGAATGACAAACGAGTAATACTGGGTGACTTTAATGCACGTGTAGGCTCTGGCTACCTGACCTTCCAGGGAACGATCGGAAAATTTGGAAAGGGACAGATGAACTCTAATGCAACTGTGCATCACAAACACTTTCTTGAACCAACCCTAGATTCACTACTATACATGGATGCATTTAAGATTTAAGCAGTTCCATCTCCTGGACTATGTCATGACTCGTAAGCTCAACATACAAGAGGTTATGAACACTAGAGCCACGCTTGGGACATGATGTCAGACTGATCACTATCTAGTGAGAACACAATTGAGGCTTAGACGTGCACTGTCTAGGCGGAAAGTTGCTAGTGCTCCATCTAACAAACTGGATGTCAAGGCTCTCTCTGACTATCAATGTCACACTGCTTTGTGCAAAGCTATACAGACAGCTCTCACCAAACCCGACGGGCCTTCAGACTATTTGCAGGATGTGGACTCACATCAAAGATGCTCTCGTGGACTCTAGCTGCGACCTTGGGTACATGCAAACGTAAGAGCACAGACTGGTTTGCAGAAAACGAGAAGGACATTGTACTTCTGCTTGATGCAAAGTGATCAGCACATCTTTGTCACTTGAAGGAAAACACCCAAGCAAGCAAGCCAGTGCAAAGGGTACTGCCGAACGTATGCTCAGGCAGCTAAACAACAACTGATGGCAGTCAAAGGGCCAAGACCTTCGAACTCTGGCTGACAAGAACGATACACAGGGTCTCTTTTTTACACTCAAGCTTGTCTATGGCCCACGCACAAACACCGTGGCACCTGTGAGGACAGAAGATGAGAACCAACTGCTGACAGACTTGCATGATGTAACTGTTCGTTGGAAAGAGCATTTCCAGCTTCTCTTAACCCAGCAGGGCAACGTGGATGAAGATGCTACTAGCAGGTTGCTTCAACGCACACTGAGAGAAGACTTGGACAGACCTATTGAACTGGGACAAGTGGAGAAGGTGCTCAAAGAACTGAAATGTGGGAATTCCCCGGGTGACAATGGCATTCCACCTGAAATTTTGAGGTGTGGTGCGGGGACTCTGTTGTCACTTTTCAATCTGTGCTGCCTTAAGACTTCAACAATGCTTTGATTGCTCGTATCCATTAATGTTAATGACATCCAAATCATTGTTGACCGATTTGCTGCTGCAACACAACAGTTTGGCTTGAAAATCAACACCAGCAAAACTGAGTTACTGTACCACCCATACCCACTCATCTCTAGTTTACAACATTAGAACTTGCATGTTAACAACGACACTCTTACATCAACAAACCACTTCATATACCTTGGAAGTACTGTCACAAACACAAACTCTTCTGATGGAGAAATTGACCACCGGATAAAAGCTGCATCCAAGGCATATGGCATACTTCAGTCTCGCCTGGAGTTCCAGAATGATATTCCAAACATCAGATGGCGAGACAAAGTGCTAGACACTACAGTACTTCAAAGAGCTGGCTGTGTGAGTGTAGAGGCTATCATCGCTTCATCACAACTGAGATGGGCCGAGCATGTTTGCCGCATGCCTGAAGATCAGCTTCCAAAGCAGGTCCTATATGGTGAACTAGTTGCCGGAACTCTCAAAAGAGGTGGTCAAAAGTTGAGATACAGAGATGTTTCTTAAGAGACAGGTGAAAGTGTCTGGTGTAGATCGGACACTTGAGATGACTCTGCGCTGCAAAGGCCTACCTGGCGTAGCATTGTCCAAAGATCACAGAGTGCAATTGAGGATCTACGTCTCCAAAAATGCACTGAGGCATATGACTGCCGACACACTTGCCCTGAAGGCAGTGATTTCATATGCAACAACTGTATCCGACCTCGTCGATCTTATGCTGGCCTGATGGCACACTAAAGAGCTTGTAAAGTTTAATACTCTCTTGCAACTCAGTCTTCATCATTCGCGATGGACAGCCAAATTATAAGAATAACAGCACAGCCTTAACAGCACAGCCTTCTCAGAAGTTTATTTTGCATGCCATTTCGTGTTAACGCTTGCTGTAGCTCAAGTTGCATGTGAGCGGTCCTTCTCAAAGCCCAAAGTAATAAAGTAGAGGCTCGCCACCAACTTTGACGTAAAACAATCAAAAAAGTGCTTTATGCTAATGAGGGTGGAGAATGACATTCTTAACGGGCTGTCTTATGATGAAATCATACATAGGTTAGCCCAGACCTCAAGTGAATTTTAACACAGAATTCATCTTTCATGTTTTGTAGACAAACAAATTTCTTAAAATGACAATAAAATTGGTTGTTCAATTGGTTCTTCTCTATGCAGTCATTTCGGAAAAACGTCATTGTCGCCTTGGTATTGCTTTACTTTGTCTGTTCTGACATACTGCTTCACTGGCTACGCCGATAAATATGATATCCCATGATTAATGGGCCCCCTTATCTTCAGAGTTTCTCTGCCCTATTTTGGAGCCACAATGCCACTGATCTCAGTGTCAAGACCCCCATGCCAGCTATATTTCTGGGTCATTTTTATGTTTTGTTGCTTCAAGAAGATACCGCGACATTCCATTCACACTTTTAAGGCCACATTCACACTACTGGATTTCCTATAGAAGCAACGTGAATGCCAGCCAAAATGCATAAGGGCCTAAGTGTCCTTTTTAGTTATAAATTATTATTTCTTATAAGTTGTGTGCTGATTATTAGTTAGGACCTTTTCGACAAAAATAACAACTTTTTGCTTATACGAGGACTGCATTTCCTTCCAATCAACCAATTCTTAGCAAAAAACTAACTTGCTTTACAAACTTTATTCCCTTTTACACAATTATAATCATGCTAGGTTTCATGTATCGAGATACTTTTTACACAACAATATAAATTCCTTTCCCATGTGCCAAATTCTGTATCATTTATTCTGATGAAATCAAATATTACACATCTATAATGCCTCTTTTATTTGCATCACAAATTCCATATATGATTACTACATATACTTTATCATGTTACAACATACATAATGCTGTTAGGCCTACATACATTTCAAAAAATCTTAATCATAGTCACATCACCCCTATACATACTCCCCCCTTGAACTACCCCAGGAGTTCAATCATGACCCCAGATTTACAAGCAGAGTCAGTTGCAGCTGTTCTAGGTTCTCTCCTATTGCTTATATCACAATTAAGACAACCTTTATCCAAACTGTCGCTACATGTCTTTTCCTGATTCCTTACTATTAATTCTACAGGGTACAATTTCTGCATCACTCTACTCAGCACTAAAGATTTCCCTTTCCATATATGACGGCACAGTTTAACTTAGTACTGGCATCAGGAATTGGTCTCTTTTAGATCATGGTTATACAAACAATGTGGTATTCTTAAAGTCAGAGCCATCCCAAAGTCGGATACACATTTTAACCATTGCTTGTCTTGCTCTTTAAGTAAACTTTCATCCCACCTACACTTGGTGTGACAGACGGACCAAAATAATATTTTGGCGACGACTAGGACAGGCTTAATAGCCCTATTGGGTCAAAATTGCAACTAAGAATACTTAAAACATTCCTTTCTGTTGGAGGTAACCATAAAGCCTTTTGTGCAACTTTTAAAAAGGTATAGTGTAGCTCATCTCCTTCGCAGTCCCATGACACACCCAAGACCTTTTCATGCTCTTTTCCATCACCGTCTACTAACCCCAACAGTTCCTTGGCATACGAGGGTTCACTACTTGGATCAATGCCTAGCTGTTTAGCATATGTCATCTCCTGTAGTAGCTTTTTATTGGTAGTCAGCCAATTTCTTAATCTAAATTCTCCCATCCGGAAGTTCTCTGGCACCATTTGGCACCATTTACATTTTCTGCCGAAACTACCAAGTCATGCACATAAAACCATCCGAACAACACAAAGCTTGGGTTCCTTTCCTTGAATTACGGTATGTTGTACCTTAGGCGAGCATTTGGCTCCAAATATCCCCCTTGTGAACCTGTAAGTTTTTAACTTCTTCGCACTGATGTTATAATTTGTTGGGAGTTCTTTATGCCCAACCTTCCATAGTAGTCTGACAAAGTATCTAGAACCATTAAATTTGATAGAACTCATTACGTTGGGTCACAACTCAGATACTGCTGTCTAGCACGGAAACAGTCAGTACATTCACACGTCGGTTATCGGTTAACTTACGAGTAGGAGAACGATGTAGTGACGCAATTCGCAATCACCATTGAGAATCAATGTCTTAGTAGCTCAGTTGTTAGAGCTCTCTGCCCGGATAACAGAACGTCGCGGGTTGGAGTTGCCTCGCCCCCCGCCCCCTGGACATATGATTTGCTTCTCAGAGTTTCAATCAAATCACCTTCAATTTATACAGAAGTCAAATGGTCATAAAATCGTCACATCTCAATCCTTGAAGCAAATAGCTACAAATTCGACACCAAAAAATCACTTGGGGCAAATAACCTCAAATGTAAAGTATGGTGCCAGCTTGAACAGTAAATTAATTGACAAGCACCCCTCATCCTTAATTTTAACAAGATGCATCTGTGACAAAATGAAAGGAAGGATTTTCTGCAATTGACTGGAAATGTAGGAAGGAAGGAAGCTCTTAATTTCCGATTGGACCCCATCTCATACAGTGCTATTGTAATGCGCAACTTTTAGTTTTTATCTTTTCATTGCTGCGCAAACAATGTGGCGCAAACGACCACGCCCAGTAATTTATCCACGTTGGGAGGCGTGGAGTCCAAAATAGACCCTCGTCATCAGAAATAATGCATAAAACTCGCTCCAAACGCAAGAAAATTTGTAAAAATAGTTGAAAGGGCTTGGCCAAAAAAAATTATTCAGAGCTGTGATGGTGACTCGTGAAAATTCTTTGGTGCCATAGAAGCTTTTGTCTTTAAGTTTTCGCACCTTTTTGCGCAGTTTGACTTCTTCTCTACTGGCCTATCTTGTAGCTTGCCTGAATTCTAGAGCATGGTTGAATATTGTTCATCTCTTGATAAGTACTTCTGCCTCTCTGCCATGCATTATCCGCTAGCTTGTCTCGACCGTGTCAAGATTGGCCCTCCACCGAAATCACAGTGATTACACTAACCTTTATTCCTAAACGTGTCTCTCAACACGTTAACAGCAATGAAAAATCCAAAATGACATATGTTATGGTCTTCTACTTCCTGCTGTGCCTATTGTCAAAATTTACCACATGATTTGTTGTCATGTTTTTTTCATTCTTAAGGCTTCAACTCAGCCCATTTCCGATTTCCGGCGTTGTCCTGTTTTACTAGCTGGAGGCAAAAGAACCTAAAGTTGGTCATTTTGAGGTTGGCAACCAGCGACGTGTCCTTGCGCTTGGCCGAGCGTTTGTTGTCGAGGCAAACATGAGGTATTTTTTCATTCTTGTCCTTCAGTGTGGACTTGTGCTTTCTCAACAGACAGACGGTGAGTAGAGTGAAGAAATTTTCGACAAAAGTTTCGTGTTGTTATGATTTGTTGATCCTAACGTGTTTTTCAGCGCTAGTGGCTGAAATCAAAGTTTAATTTTGCCTCCGGACCCACTCTTCTTCTGACTTAATGCTGTATGAAAACAAACGAGAAATCTTGAATTGCAGGTTTTCATTAAATGAAAAACAGGATGGATTATGATTAAAACAGGGAATCGCCGTCTATCAATTCTTAATATGTAATATTATTAAACTTCACCACTTGATAGCTTTAATCTTCGCGCAAGTTAACGTAAACACTACTCAGGAATTACTATCATTTAAGGTAAAGCTATAAAAATAATATCGTATTATATTCACCGGCACATCTGCCTCAATTTTGTACTGGTTATATTGCATCGAGACACGCTTTGTTTTGTTTCAATTATGCATGAGCAATTAGCAATGAATATGCCTGGGTGGGTATTTATACACGAGACAATGATGTAATTCCTCTACAGTGCGATAGGCAGCTGTGTGTATAGTTAATTCATTTATGAATCAGTTAATAGATTCGGATTGAGCATAAAATGTTTACAAATCAGATGATCCAACCAACAGCCTGTGGTTGATCATTTGCTGCATGACTTAGCAGATGTTTGTGAAGTTGATAAGTTCTTAACCCTGAGGGAAGCAGACAGGTTCTTAACTCCCATAAACTCTTGTCAATAGAAGTTCTGACAATTCACGGGACAATTTACACTATATTACTGCTACACTTACGTACATTTTAAGTCCTTTTTCCTTTCGGGCTTCAACATTACAAGTTACGGTCGCTCAAATCATGCAATGGTAAACTGCTCTTTCCCAACTAGTTCTAAACAATTCTAGAGATATATGGCTTTCAGTTGATATATGGCGAATTCCTACTTTATCCTTGTATGTAATACTTTAGCAGTACCTGGACCTTATTTATGAAAGTTAAAAAATCGTCAGTTATTAATGATATATCAGCTCCATTTACAAAACTGAGTGTAATAGAGTGTGTAACTGGATATAAGACCTTGAGCTCACGATGAGTTTATGAATGTATATTGAAGAAAGAGACGGAGAGATGACATCAAGCAGGTTGGATGCAGCTTGTGGATGAGAGTTTATTTATTTATTTAATTGTAACGAAATCGACACATTTATTCAATTGTCTACTAATCCGACCATGTTAACTACTGATCTCTTATGGACTGATCCGGCGGCTGTCGCTGGCTTCCTTGGTCTAGAAACTGAAAATCCAAAGATGGGTGAATTTTTTATCTGGCAGTGAGGAAAAAGAGTTCAATTAAGTTTTACTTCTGCAACAAAGAATCTATTGTACTGCTACCAAGGAGTTTACGTTTTTGGTGGTGTTTGTTTATTTGTCTGCCTGTCTGTTAGCAAAATAGCTAAAAAGTTAAGGGCATATTTTAATGAAATTTTCAGGATAGGTTAGAAATAGGCTAACTTAAAGATGATTAATTTTTGGTGGTGATCCAGATCACCCTCCAGATCCAGGAATGAAACCTTCATAGTGCTAGTTAAAGATAATCCAACAATAGAGAAGAAGACAAAGACATCCTCTTATACTCTTATCACTTGCGGATTACCAAGCAAAATATCACCCAGCATAGCATTTTGCACCTTTAAAGGTGTGAAGTTGTGAAATGAAATCAATTCTTTACATAAGCAAATTCAAGGGTCCCTTGAGCTACAGACTAGGAAATCGCTTATCAAATACATATAAAGGCCAGTTTACACAATGCGATTTTTCCTTGCATCTGACTGGTGAGTCAAAAACGCATGAGTTTTCCACTCATGAGTCAAACCGTTTGGAGGATGTGTTTTTCACGAAAGAGTCATTTTTCACTCGTGATTCCTTTCACTGTCCAGCCAATTATTCACAAAATCATGGCACGAACAAGAGCAGTTTCGATTAAGAAAATGGCTTCAATTTGCCTCATAGTAGCGGGTATATTAAAAATTAATAAAGAATCACATAAAAGAAGGAAAAGGCTTTGGGTCAGGGATTGGATTGTACAGCGAGAGGAACACAGTGCTCATCATTCACTGTTAAAAGAGCTACAACTTGGGGATCCAAGCAGTTTCAAAAATTTCCTGAGAATGGCCAAAGAAAATTTTGACGAACTTCTAGAAAAAGTACGCCCAAGGATTCCCTCTTGTGGTAATCTTCTGAGTGGACATCCCACAAATCTGAGATTTGCTGCTTGTGATGCAAAAGATAGAGGATCATGTGACTCGATTCTGCTGTCTGATTGGACAGTCGTGTGAATGCTCTTTGCAATGTCGCATGAAAATAGAGCACATTCTATTTTCGTGAGTTATGGCAAAATGTCTCAGGTAACCAATTTCAATGGTTTGAAAATCACGCGAGTCTGACTCATGAGTCAAAACTCATGTGTCAATCCCACCGTGTAAACTGGTCTTAACAGATGATTGTGATTTTTGTGGGACACTCTGTACTGCAGGAAACATTCAGACAAGCATAAAAAATTTAGGACTGATCCAAAGTTTTGAGATTCCAGGTGGTACATACTGATAACCATGGACGTGTGTTGGACCATCGAGGTGTCACACCATTGTGGTGACCCTGTTGTATTTTAATACGTTTTTGGTGGTTAAGACAAAATCTGTTGATGATTCAAATTGGAAAATTTATATTTGCCATCACATCATTTTACATTTACAACATTTTGCCTGGTTTTACCTGTCATGATGACAGCACAACTACGATTTATATCCCTAGAATATGGCTTGGTGTGAACTTTGCTTTTTCTCATGATGGAGTGTGATAAAAGTTCTATCTGACAATTTAAGCATCTGAAGTGGTTTGTTTAATGTACTGTTGGTAATATGATTGTAGAAGCTATGTATATACTGTTAATGTTACACTGCTGTATATGTAATAAGGATGTTGCCTGATGATGGTGTAAATTTTTCTACCAAATGCATGCTACAAAATACAGTCCCCGTTATTTGAAACAGTTGTATAGATTCAGTTTTTATCACATTCATTAATGGTGTCATGAAGTGCAATTATTAGGTCTCTTTTATTTCTAAGAATGTTTATCAAACACTAGATCTTCTCCTGAGTCATAATGAGACTTTATGGTGACTAGGATTATATTATTAACAAAGGCATTCAACCTTTTTTCATTGGATTATTTCAATTGTTTGTCAGATTGATGTCATTATTACTTTGTTTACTGTTTACCTTTTAACTTGTGCAGTTATATTTCAAAACTTAGCAATCCTATTGTTGGTTATCTAACTTTATTTTGCCAATGTTGATAGTGACTAAGTACAATATCAATATTTGACACATGTGTAAATTTTAAGTCATGGTGTACCAGAGCCTTAATCAAGGCACAAAAAACAACCTGTCATTCATCATACGTCAAAACACATAGAGCATAATATAGAAAACACTGACAAAAAATGATAAATTTGCTTCTTTGTATTTCATGCCACCATGGCCGATCTTTAGACAAATGCAACATCATCAAACATACATTTGTAATGTATACAAAGTGTCAGGGGTCAATCAGGATTGCACTATTACAAGAAACTTGTCCTCATGATATATATGTACATATGAACTGTTTCATTGGTTTAATTAGTTTAACTTTCTACAATTTTAGATTTCAACTTAGTGGTTGTGACTGTGGCAACCAAGCCTACAGATGGGTTCAATCAGTTTATGAGGTCAGCCAGAGTGTATGGGCTCGATGTCAAGGTAAGGGTTTTGAAAACACATAGAACATTCTCATCTGGAATGGATGAAATAATTATTCCTGCTTTCTATCCATCTGATATGTGAGAACACATTAAGTACATAGAGAGAAACGCTAAGAGATGACAAATTGTGATTTTGAACCATTTTTCATCTCTTACTTGTGGTGTTACTAGTATTAACACCTGGAGGAAGGTGATTGCTACAATGTCAGTTGATAGAGTCAATACAATGTCTAACCACAAAAAACCTCTTCTTGAGATATCTGCTTTCTGGTTTCCCATGCCTGAAGAAGAACACATTTTACAGGCACTCTCATGACAGATCGCTTTAAGTTATTGCATGTTAATGAACAACCATTGTACTACAGTTCTGTATATGCAGTCGGCCACTAGTGACAGGTGACAAATACTTTGTAACCATACCCTCTGCTTCAACAAGGGATACATTTTTCTTCCTTCACTTCCAGTTAAATTCTGCTGCCACTTGCAATACTATATCCCACTAGGTTATGAAGCTAATATTGCTAGATGTGACACTGCAAAAGTCCTGCTACTCATTACACACATATTGTGACAGTCTGGCCATAAATTTGATAGGACAAGTCACCCTGTTATGTGAGGAGTTTAACAAATACCACATGCTTGCATTCCAAGTATTACAAACACATGTTATGACCGGAAAGCAGACCCTACTTTCTGGGAAAGACTCCATCAACTGATAAACCACAAGTCCCACTGGAGGCCATTGTCAACATTTTCAACTGACCACTCACAAAAGATGACATGGTAAAGTATTACTCAGAACATTTTGCCCCACCAACAGTATTGTTCAAAGTGTATCCAGATGACACCCCTATACGATGCTTATCCATCATGAGTAAAAAGGAGAAAGAGAAAATGGCAATTGATCAATATCTCAAACAAGGGATTGTAGAGAATGTGACTGAACTCACTGTTTGGTGTTCAAATATTGTCAGCAGAGAATCTCTCAATAAATTCTGTGTATATATCAACCCTAACCAGACAATAAGGTGATGGAGAGACCAGTGTACCAAATGCCAACTCACAATGAACACTTTCACCAACTCCATAATGCCAAGTGGTTTACTATTATCAACATCTAAGACAGTTTTCTACATGTACTACTGGATGGGAAAACATATTTCATGACCTCAATATACACCTCTAGCAGCTGATACCAATGGAAGCACCTTCCATTTGGCATTAACAGTGCCCCAGAAGAATTTCAAATGACACTGGCAACTACTCTTGAATGACCTGATGGAACTGTGATAATTACTGATGACATCCTGGTGTATGGTGTGGGTGAGACAGATGACATTGTGGAAAGAGACAACAACAGGAAATTGATAGCACTCATAGAAAGAGTGAAAGCAAAGAAAAGAAAGAAAAGTGTGATTCATCTGTCTTGTGATTACAGCCAGTGGAATCAAAGCAGATCATGATACGGTGAATGCCATCTTCAATATGCCTGCACCTAAGGAAAAACCCAGCCTCCTTTGATTCATGGGCATTGTCAACTACTTCTCATCATATTGCCCTGACCTCAGCAACACCATTAGACCACTCATAGAGTGGACTAAGAAGGACATGTCTTTCAACTTGTCCACAGTCTGCTGGTCCACAGTGGGGAATTATTGGGGGGGGGGCTTATTAACAATTTGTAGTTCTAGGGTGGAGCTTATTTAATTTTAAGGGGGACTTTTGCAAGGGGGGTCCAATTCGAGGATTTACAGTAATCCACACACCAGTCCTGATGCACCCACATGTCCCACCACACATCAACTCCAGCAACTATTCATGCTCTTGTCTGTGTACCACTGCCAAACTCTCTGCCAGTTGGGCCTCCTCCTCCTTCACCTTACCAGTCGACTGGAAATAATCGATCAGCTGCCAGCCAAAGTCCAGGAAAATGACATGGCTACCTAATGATGTGAATATGGACATGCAAAACCAAGAACTCATATTCATTAGAGCAAAACACTTTATTGCATTCCTAACACTTCTTGCTGTTATGTTGTTGTTTTGTTGGTTTTTTTTCAAATGAAGGAGGATGTTATACTCTTAGCATCCACCATTTGGGGTTGTATCTCATGTCTGCCAACACCAGCAGTTAAGATAAGATCTGATCTTGTGACTAATGAAATGTCATGTCTACATGACCACCATGCCTTACCATGTGGACGTATTCGACAATGGAATGTCATAAGTCTGTCATTAGTTAATTTCAAAGTTCTGGTGGTCTAATATGCCCACTGGCTGCTCTTGCCACATCATCCATTTGCCACATGATCCATAAATTTCCCTCTCTATCTTGCTCTATTCCCTTTCATCAGTCCACTCAACAATACAGCCTCAATTTTTTTGTCTCACTACATGTCCCAGAAATCCAATTCTACTTATTGTTGTTGTCAATTTCCTCTCTGTTCCCATTGCCTCTATACGTCCATATTGGTGCTCTCCATCAGCGTGCTCTCCATAGTATCTTCAAAATTCTTGTCCAAAACTACATTTCAGTGTTTACTCATTTACTTTCTTACATGTTTAGTTTATTGTCCAAGCCTCACAAACATACATGAATTTTTAACACAGTTTTTGCTGCTCTTTTTCTAATTCCTACTGATTATATACTTTTTGTCAAGTATGATATCTTATTGAGTGGACCTTATGTTATTCTAGTTTTGGTGCTTTTCACAGCTGCAGTCTTCTTGTATTAGATTCCCTAGATTCATGAATTTTAAAACTTTTCTATTGTTTGCCCTTTTGCTCCTAACCTTATTTTAACGGGGGTTTTCTTAGATACCACCATTTTTTGGTCCCATCCATACTTCAGACATACAGACATACACATACATACATACATACATACATACATACATACATACGGACATACACACATACATACATACATACATACACACATACACACATACACACATACACCCAGTACATTTCTTTGTTTTTCAATCCTTGTTTCTAGAATTGTTTTCAAAACATATATTGTGATGACCAAATTGTTCCCTTGCAATTACAGTTGTTTTCTCTTTTCGTTCTTTATTCTGTTGATTATAAAGACTAAGGGAATGTAAAAACAAAGTATAACAAAAGTGCTTGCTTGCCCATAAGAAAATTACACAACTTCCATTCTTTTGCAATTCCTCATTTAACATTGATTTTGGTAACAATACCATATTTGTTTCTTTTTATGTCTTATTTATCTAACGCTATGATTATTGAATCTTGATTCCTACTAAAAACTGCAACCCAGCCATGTACCACAGTACTGTTCTACTGTTGTACAAGTCATCCATGATTCACTTATTTCTAGGGCTTCTTGTAGATAGTGTTGAAAGCTCTTGTGGGCTAATTTTTGAATAGTTAACACGTCATATTTATGCTTGCACGTACTTTATGTCAATGTTGTTATTGACTATAATTCAACAGGTATATGGTGCTAATGAAGAATGGCGAGGTGGTGATATGGCAAATGGACCTGGTGGTGGACAGAAGATCAATATCCTGAAAAAAGGCCTAAAGGAATTTCATGATAAAAAGGATACTATTATTCTTTTTACTGACAGGTGAGAAATTATGATATACCTGCTAGGATGCATTTACTGACTAAGGGATTCCTGCTGTGCCTGCAGACTTATATTGCTAGGAAATAACACACGGCTAGAGCCACTTTTGTGATTCAAAGCTACGTCTTGCTCTTTGGTGTTTTTATTCATCCACCTGACCTTGTTTATGCTGAAACACGATAAGTGTCACTTTTACAAGGAGATGACGATATGGAAGGGCTATTGGGAGAACAATAATCCTTTGATTGATTTGAACTAGGAGATTGTTTTGCACGAGTCTGATGAGGTATCAACTTTGCCACTGTATGGTTACGAGGATACTACAGTGTTATGTCCAGTTTATTTTATTGTTCTATTTATAACTGGACCGTGCAAAGTTCCTTTTTACAGCATCAAGTGAAGCCCTGCTGCAAATTACTATAATTTAAGTGCATAAGCCAACCACATTGTAAAGGACATCACAGCAATAGAACAATAAATAGACTTTTAGGAACTCGAAATTTGGTCATATTTCTGTGATGAACTAGACAGAAATAGTCCTGAAAAAGAGTTTTCATAGCCTAGGCACAAGTCAATAAGAACATCCCAGTAAAATACGATTAACCTACCAAAATGTTGCTCTTTTTGACATCACGTCTGGAGGACCATTATGGTGACAAGTCTACCTTGACCTTGTAAATGCTATCCTTAGCATTTTTTGACCAGAGATGATTTTTAGCAGTTCTCTTTTTGTCACAGTGATACTTTATTGTAATAAGGCTTTTTCGAGTTTTGATCGTATATTCTGTGAATTTTTTATGGCAATAGTATATACATTTGCTCTGTGGCTTCATGTTGAAACTGTTTCATCACATGCAGAGTTAGGATTAACAGAATCACAGATCACGTTTTTAAAGACGGCATTTACCATTATTCTTTCCCTTCAAAGTTTTGTTTACTTGTTTTCTAACTGGATTTTATCTGGTTTTCTCTTGACAGTTATGACGTAATCCTCACAGCAGGCAAGGATGAAATAATTAAGACGTTTTTGAAATTCAAGTCAAACATTGTAATTTCTGCAGAAGACTTTTGTTGGCCTGATCGGTCATTAGCAGTAAGTTCCTTCTTCCATCTTAACTGAAAGTGATAGAGTTATTAGAGTTATTTATCTTGGGGTATTAAGGATAATAAAGAAATGCATATTCTCTGATTGAACCGGATAGCAGTGGCTCTGTTTAATGTGGTGCTCGTCAAGGTTTTAATATGAGGCATAGGTTGTAGGAGTCACTAGAGACATATATGTGTGCTTTTGGTAGTATAAAACGTAAGAAATATGAGTGATGACTCCTAGGAATGCGTGTAAATGCTGTCATTACAAATTGCATTTCAAAGTTGTATATAACTTCAAATCTGATTATTCTGGTAATCTCATGAAACTATAAATTCCTTTAGGGAAACATTTTTGAAAATAATTATTTCCCCTGGTTCCGTGGGGCTCTGTAGTAGCCTCCATATAGTATAGGCAGATTGCAGCAAAAATAGCTTTGATTTGGAGCATAAGGGAAAACCATCACACGATCTAGTTATGGTCTTGTATGTTTAAAACGTAACCATTACAGCTCGTATGGATCAGTTGTGATGAGAGCAATCTCAGCAGTGTAGCAGTTCTCTGTTGTTGTTTGGCCTTTGAGTACTTCCCACACACAAGACATATGGAGAGAAGTGCAGATTTCCTTCCACTGTTCTTCGTCAAATGGAATGTTGTCAAACAAGGTAAACATCCTGATGACCTAAGGGTTAATTTCAACCACCATTTAACATTAGAGTGCCCGCATGGTTTAAATGTCTTCATCTATCGTTTAACATCAGATTGCCCTCATGGTTTAGAAGTCTTCATCTAAAAAACCCCTCTACATGAAAATAACTTCAGTGAAACTCAGTGAAGAACAAAACATGCCTTGTGCAGTATCTAAGTTGTATAAATGTTCAGACTGACTATGATAGAATTGGTCATATGCCTAACTAGTCATCTGTTCCCTTACAGGTTTCCCAAAAATAGGATGATTTTTTATGGCTGTTTTCCATCACTAATAGGCAAAATGTTATAATAATGTGAAAAAAATTGTATAGCTTGCGTTATGCAAGGTCTAACGCGTTAAAATGTTTGGCTATAGTGTAGTGACTATAGTAGAATTTGTAAGCCTGGCTTTTTATCCTTCCCCTGAAGATTGCAAATAGGACAATTTTGATGGTTTTCCCCTTCACTAATAGACAAAACGACATAATGTAAAAGATCATATTTTGAGTGCCCAGTGGCCCCTAGAGAGGGTGAAACCCGTAAAGGTGTTGGGAATAAGTATGGCTGTAATGGGCACCCAAAGCCGACTATTGTTCTTCTCACTGAAGTATAATTGATAATTTCGGTGTTATTATCACATCACATCATCATCACAACTAGTATACTGTATACAATAGTGCATCTCTAAGTAAGATGATGATGGCATGATATATGTTCTGGATGTTGTACCAGTTGCAAGTATGATTGCTTTCCGTCTCATATTATAAAGCGGTGTGGGACACTTTATTTAGTGTGTACTATTTCTAGTTGGTAAGTGCAATTGGGATATAAATAGGCTATTGGAATAGTTCTTGCTCAAGGCCATTGGCCAGAATAAGAGTACGTTTAGACGGTAACACAGAAAGGAGCCATTTTACTTGTTTTGGCTGATTGGAAGGAGTAGTGTAGCTTGAAACTCGGTTGTTAGTGTCACTGTATGTGTTTGAAGGTGGTGTTCTTATTTGTCTGGTGTTTTTCTCTCCCCAGTCCTCCTATCCAGTTGTAACAACAGGATACAAATATCTTTGTTCTGGAGGTAATCTTTACTTTACGTAAAAAGTAATGAAATTAGATAAAAAGAAAACCGAATTAAGATTCTCTCAAAAATAGGCCTTATTGCCACATTGCACAGATATATTATGCAAATATTTTACGGAAATATACCTTCAAACTACATTTGACATATAGATACGAAAAACAGGTACATTTTCTCTCAAACAGACAGCTCATAATTTACAGACACATATGATTTGCCAATAAGACCAACTATGTATTGAAAAGTTGATAATAGGGAGGAGTGTTATGGGCAGGAAATAATCATGATTCTATTTTGAATTACAGTCGCTACAAATGAGGGGTTTTGCTTAGTTTACTTGTATTTATACCAGTTAAAACAATACGATTACATTGTAGAAGATTTTCGAAGTGTGTATATCCAGTTTATCAGTGTGGTTCATGATTGTTCATTGTTGTTAATCTTTTTCAGAAAATAGCTGCTCACACGTAGTTGGTTATAACGAAATATCATATTGACTGTAGAATGGAGAGTTTTGTCCTTGTCCGTTGCATGGCATTACACAGATGGTAAGAATGATACAGTGGCAGTGGCATCATATACTGATGAGAGAGTTTAAAACACCACTTATGTAATGCTTTAAAACAAACAGCCACTTTTCGTGTCCACAATTCTTCTGGTTATCAGGATGTCCTCAAGCAAAGTGCTGCCTTTTGAGATCGTCAGGGGTTTACATCTTAAAACTATTTCATTTGTTCAGAATATTGCTTAGATAAACGCTGTTAAATCTCACGAAACAAACATGTTGTATTTGTAGGAATTATTGGGTTTGCTCCAAATATATACAACTTGGTATCACACCACACTGTGAGGGATATTGATGATGATCAGCTATACTACACGAAAATATATTTAAAAGAAAGGGTGAGTTGTTGAATCGTTTCAGACTTCAGTCCGTGAAGTATTCTGCTTTTTGATAAGAGTGATAGTTGTGTATTGAATTGACCTGGAAGAACTACAATGATGCAAACATCCACCAATGGGGTCAGGTGGGATTCCCAATTTGTGAACATTTAAATGAGCTGTACTAATAGGCGTTATGGGCACAAGGTTATCCCCACGTTTATTTCCTCAATATTTGCGTTCTCATGAAGATATTATTGCCAAATATGGGTTGTACTAGTTGGCCCCATAGTAACCGGGTTTTCCCATGTGACTTTCATCGCATGTTGTGATTTCATAAAGACATCTTTACCACATATGGGCTGACTAATAGGGGTCACGGTAACTGGGTTTTCCCATGTGGCTTTCATTGCAGGTTGTGGTTTCATGAAGACATCTTTACCACATATGGGTTGTACTAATAGGGGTCATGGTAACCGGGTTTTCCCATGTGGCTTTCATCGCAGGTTGAGGTTTCATGAAGACATCTTTACCACATATGGGCTGACTAATAGGGGTCACGGTAACTGGGTTTTCCCATGTGGCTTTCATTGCAGGTTGTGGTTTCATGAAGACATCTTTACCACATATGGGTTGTACTAATAGGGGTCATGGTAACCGGGTTTTCCCATGTGGCTTTCATCGCAGGTTGAGGTTTCATGAAGACATCTTTACCACATATGAGCTGTACTAATAGGGGTCATGGTAACAGGGTTTTCCCATGTGGCTTTCATCGCAGGTTGTGGTTTCATGAAGACATCTTTACCACATATGGGCTGTACTAATAG
>JANTCA010004755.1:0-10063 GCA_024741275.1 Chironex yamaguchii
TACTACTACTACTACTACTACTACTACTACTACTACTACTACTACTACCACTACTACTACTACTACTACTACTACTGGTGCTGCTGCTCTTACAACTACTATTTTCAGGACGTTTCCGACTTTGCTCAAAACTTTCAATCTTCTCGATTAATCTTTCGAAGGATTCTGAGTTTACCACAGCTGAACAGTGGTATAGATGCTGGTGCACTGAAAGCTCTTCGAGCCGGAAGGGTGTTAAGACCTTTAAAACTTATTTCAGGCGTCCCAAGTAAGTGATATTTGTATACATTAGTATTTAAGGCATTGTATTCAAACATTAGTAATCCAAATTTGACTGGTTCGCAAGTTTTTATTGTTATGCAATCATGTGCATGCAAACAAAAGTCCCGTATAGAAATTACCTTATCAGGTGATCAACACACGAAAATTTCTGCTGAGTATATGAAGTCTTCCCGTTAGAGAATGGAAAGTAATTTCGTGGGCTCATGAAACACGAAAATTCGACTGAGCACTGTTCAAGTGTGTATCGGTCTTGGATATGTCCTCAGTTCATAATTAAGAAACCGAATGTGAGTTACCAGTGAAGTGAAAGTGAGCTTTAAATTCTTGTAGAAATGGTACTCACGGTCATGACTGTTAGTTGGTTGTTTTTCATCGACAATAAATGTGTGCTAAAGATAACTATGTCACACACGCTAATAAGTTTTCAAACATTACTTGGATCCCTGAAAAACTCATAGAAAAGTTTTCTGATCAAAGGAATGGGTTTTGATCTTTGACTGCTTTATATTGCTTCAATCGATGAATATGCATTGATAATGATTAAATGCCATCGTTTTCGTAAAGAGTGAAAATTTGTACTGTAATGCAAATTCAATACATCATTATCATCAAGAAAAGTTCAAGGAGGTCATATAATTTTGGAACCCATTAAGAATAATGCTTTTAGCAATTTTTTATAATGTTAGCGGTAAAGAAAAGAGGCACATTGTACAAAAAATAAGAATCAACATTGTCGAACATGTTCTGATTAATACAACCTTTTAATGCAAACTATGAATTCTAAGTAAAAGAGTAAATTTACTCTTCATTTGTGATGTGAACGTGACTACTTGGTTTACAAACTACCATTGTTGATCTTAATATCTTGGCAAACTGGTTACGTAGTCTACATCAACCTAGACCAAAGTGAATGGTCAGTTTCAGTAACTAGGAAAGTGTAAAACATCTGCCTTACCTCTTTGATTGGTTGCCTGGTTCCAAGTCTTCAACTGCTTAATGTTATTCTTTCTTATGTTTTATCAATTACACACATCTCTGTTTTACTGGCAAAGGCAGTAACAAAAACAATTTTAAAGGTGTAGACAGGGACATCAGATATACCACAATCTTGTAAAAGTTCGTGTTTCCTTAGTTTTGCTGTCTGCTAAAGCAAGTTATACCGGAGTCATATACGCAATAATGGATCTTATCGTCGGTCATGTGCAAGCTTTACTGCTTACTATATTGTTGCATGTTTAAATTACTTGAGTTCATGCAATAATAAGTGATTCAACTATGGGCTTCGAGACAGGGTCTGTCTTTAGAAAGTTGTTTAATGCTAATGGTGTCTACCGTTCCATACACAAATCCTCCATGACAAAGTTACAAAGAAACATCATTGCTTTCGTATTGATCTCTATGTCTTTCAGCTCCTTTATAACTTTGGTATATCTAATGACTGATCGTGAAAATTCCAAGGTCTTCATTATTTGGTTAATTCTGAGTGACCTACGTGATTCTCTATGGCACCAAAGTCCCTTTTAAACCAATGATAAAATAAAACCACGTTTAGGTACAAACTGTATTATTTCTGTAATGAGACCCATTACTTAAGACGTCTCAGCCATAAGGGACCAGAAACAAATCATTTGACTGAACCTGGGTACTAATGCTTACTAGACAGCATTTGCTTGAACGGATCTGCTCATTACGTTTTGTCAACAACCATAAAAAAGAGCAGTGGAGGTGCATCGTAGCTAACTTTATGAGAGATATTGTCAGAAAGAGTAAAAGAGAGGGAGAGGAGAGAGAGGAAAGAAACGAGAAAGAGAGAAGAGAGGAGAAAGAAAATGAGAGAGCGAGCGAGCAAGCAAGCGGGAGAGAGAGAGAGAGAAAGAGAGAGGAGAGAGAGAATGAGAGAGAGAGGAGTGGAGCGCCGGAAAATGAGATGTTGTGATCCCTCACACACATGTGTTGTATGTATTTGCTCAAATTAGTCTCTTTTTCCTTCCCTAGGTCTTCAAGTAGTTATGAAATCAATAGCACGAGCCATGGCTCCATTGCTACAGATCTGCTTGTTGGTCGGATTTGTCATTGTAATTTATTCTATAATTGGACTAGAATTCCTATGTGGTTTATTTCATTATACATGTTTTTATGTCAATTCAACAAGTAAGTAAACTAAATTTTATTACAATTAAAACATTGAAATAAAATCTTGCTGCTTTATAGTTATGCTCAATGTTTTGTACCATATTTCAGATGATCATATTCAAGATCTAAATCAGCAAGAACAGTTATTTAGTAATTAAATTGGTTGTCTTCTTTTCTTCCTGTTCTCCATTTTACTATCAACTTTGTCTTTTCTCGTTGATCATTATTTTCTTCACCGACTAATTTCATCCCAAGTGAATATCAATTTTATTTTTCTTGTAAATTTGTGCAGCGTGTCTTACGGAATATTTTCCAAAAATATTTCTTTTGCATTTCTTCGTTGAAAATGTAATAACACACACTAATCGTATCCCTATCCCTTCTGTTTGTAACATTTAACCATCATCAGTTCAGCTTTTTCATCTTAGCTTAACTTTTTTAATCAAAATAATACACAGGATTAGCATATCCTATGCAATAATAAATTGACAATAAGACCACAGGTCCATTTTTAGATCGAGAATCAATGTACCTTGTTTGCATTGCTCTAAACTATACCAGACTAGATTACAAACTTTTGATGTGCAGAGTAAGCATGTAGGTCTGTAACATATAACTCAGGGAATTATATATCAATTTGTTAAACAAGAAAGAGTAAAAAATAGATGATCAAGGTACCAACAATATGATAAAATATACTAAGGACATTTTTTTACGTCTTGATTTCTAATTCTGAAAAGCTGTAGATTTTTAAACGCTGAAACAACAAGCAATACTCCACTCAAACAGCAGTTCAATTATTGCTCTCAAAACAACTTGGAGCATGGATAATATACGTATCAGATAAATAATTCTTATTTTGTGGTTCCATAATTAAAAACACAGCCAGATTATATCTCATATAAGATACGTATAGTAGCTTGCATGCGGTAGTGGCTTCTATATTAAGGATCGCCAACTCTTGTTGCCGGAACTGTTTGCACTTTTCTCGGTCCCACGTCTCCCGTGTACAGAGACTAAACTAAACTAAACCTGCACACATCCTTTGTCATTGGTAACTTTATTTTCTTCCTTCCTCCTTAATTTCTACTGTATTTAGTAATGTCATGCAGGAAATGTATATTAAAAATATCAGCTCAGATTAGAATAAAAATTACCTTATCTTCTTCGTCGTCACTATGACTAAAAACCATATTCGCAAACAGAGTCTGTCGGAATAAAGTTACTAGTCTGCTTATCAGTAAAGCTGGTTCTCAGCATTTTGCTGCAGCACATAGGTGCAAACGCCAAAACTATTCTATCGTCCAGAGCTTTTGGAGGGAAGTATTCTTACGATGAATCAATATATATGTACAGTTCAATTGGCAATGACAGGGACCTTGTCATTTGTTTTCCTGTGTTTTAGAAACGTTTGGAGTGATTTTAGCAGTAGGTAGCATGTATTGAGTCTTTCATGTAAGTCTTTTATACAGTAGTCATTCTTTTTAGTGTATCAGGGGACTTCAGACAGTATATACGTATTAACTGTCTGTAACACCTACCGATTTACTCTTTCCCTTTGAAACAGAAGTGTTGTATTTTGAAAATATTGTATAAATTATTTCTAATGGTAATCTAAATTTCAGAAATATATGAAGAAAAACGCCTGTGCGGAAAAAGTGGTCTGCCTTGTCCAGCAGGAACAGAATGCAGAACGTATTGGTCAGGTCCAAATGAAGGCATGACAAGTTTTGATAATATGCTGCTGGGGATGTTGACTGTTTTTACCTGCATCACATGTGAAGGATGGACAGATACAATGTATTTCGTAAGTCGTGAGGCTTTTGTAACTTTATCAACAAATTCAACATTCTTCAATTAGAAAAGGCTTCAAAGTTAAAAGCGAATAAAGTTTTTATGAAAAAGCGAGGTAAACTAATTTTAGACATTTACTTGGACATTGAGTAATATGTTTTCAGAAAGGAGTTACAGTGAATTAAGAGCAAACGCAATGAAAAGCAGCTTATCTAGTGTAATTTGCTGGAATGCTCTACAAAACTGTTGCTATAAAAATATGCTTTTCAGGTTTAAAAACGTGAAAAAATTCAGTTACCCAAAAACTAGAACTTAGAATTGATTTCAATACAAAATTTATGCAATCCGTAAACAAATAGTAAAGTTGGTTTTGAATAGAACAGATAAAAGCAAAAAAGATTGCTCAAATGTAAACAAGAACCCACTTTAAAGTAAGAATATACCGACGGAGTATCTAGAAATGTGAAGAAGAAGGGATTCTGCCTTGCAAAGTTACCCATACAAATGAGATAAGAAGTTAGTAACCAATATCAATGAATTTATAATAAACTATTATTTATAATGCATTAGAGTGGTTGAGAGAAGTCGCTGAAAGCATTTCGTCCACACTAAGTTGGAATTACTCATGACAACATCCCCTTTAAAATGCAAGTCTTAAATGTTGTGGACGTGGATGAAAGCTTTACCAGTGTCCCCCACTTAAACATGGTTTAAAATCTGTGTTTAATACATTTTTAAATGCTTAGGTTAAGCTAGGAAGACAGGAACATAGTTATAGCAAAGGACGTAAATATGAAAAATGTCTTACAGATCTATTCTTTTTTAGTCACACAACAAATGGGTGCACAATTTATACTTAAGTACTATTTGAATATACCTGCAGAATAATGATCTGCAGAATAATACATTTTATGGCAGCACATGTTCTTAGATATCATAGAACTCAGTCTGACTTTACTAACCATGTGGTCGCTTCCAATACCTTGGAATGACTCCCCTTTTAATTGTATAATCTAACCAGTCAAGGTAAGCACTAATTACTTCTATTTCAAGACTATGATTTCTCGTTTTTATACAAAGTATGCCACATTACCAAGAACGTTACCAAAACATTCTTAAATACTTGATACTAAAAAGCAGAGGATTTCTTTCTCCTTTTCAAGAGAAATGTCGGAATTTTTATTTCGTTCATAAATGTATAATGCAGGTATACACAGGCCATATGGAGTAAGATTAATTATCTTCTGCTGTGACTTGTCATTACAAATTTTCAAAATAATCCAAATAACTTCAATATTCATATTCATATTGTTTTTCAAAGATGGAGATCAGGTCAACATTTTTAGCCAAAAATTACATCAGCCTTACTTACTATTCAGTCATATTTTCTCTCAGCAGGAACTGTGAAAATTTATTACCGTTCTTTTAAACAAAGCTAACCTGTGTCCCACAGAATTTCTTTGAGGAAGCTTTGTAAACTTGGTTAAATTAGAAAGAGTCTTTTACTATGTTTTTCTTAAGTTGATGTCACAACCTTTTTTACGCTAGTGTTATTTCCTCTTGTTATTTACTTAATTATCTGTTTACTTGTTTGGATAAGTATTAAACATAGAAGGTATCTCAATTTTCACATATTTATTGTATAATTCAGAGCATGCTGGATATTAGTTAGCTAGATAGGTTACTTTGGTTTTAAATAAGAGCTGCAAAGATAGCAAAAAGCAAGTTAAAAGCAAGGAGAAACTTCTATTTTATCTCTTAGAAAACGTAACATAAATATTAACATGAAAACAGATGTCTTCTGGTTGCCATGTTAGGTGATTAAAGCATCTCCCTAGTCGTTTTCTCTTTCTATTTACGTAGTAACTTCATATGCATTTGTGTTTATATTTTCAAACATACAGACGTTTGACGTGTTTGATCGAAATGGAGCATATTTCTGGATTTACTACTACACGTTAAATATTATTGGAGCTCAGTTTATGCTCAATCTTGTTCTCGGTGTGTTGAGTGGGTAAGTCTTACAGTGAACCCAGGTTCACACCTTTTGATCCTAAGAGTGATAGTCAGGGAGTCAAGATTTGTAGACTGGAATACTAGGTTACACAGTAGATACTTTGACTATCACTAGCATCAAAGAAGGACACGACCAAAAGAAGAATCACATATTGCAACTTACATAAGAGCATTCTAAAGACCAGAAAACAAACCAATCAACTATTTAGAATAACGAAGAATAAATAACTATACTATGCAAACCAAAGCAGTACCTTAGATCCAAGGTAATGTATACATTGTATACTTCAAATTTCACCATTGTTGTTGCCCCTCTTGATAGTTATGACAGAGTGTTGCAGACATTCTTAAAAATGCTTGAACAAGTTCAATACCAGCAATTCCATTGACTGGCTTTAAATTCAATTGAAAAAGTTATACCTTAAATAACTTTGTACTCAAAGTGTGTGTCAATATTACCCACCTGCTGCCAGGCATGCTATTGTGTATGCTTCAAGATGGTTGTGACCTTCTTTGGTGTTGAGTCAAAGGAAGTACACTTTGTACAAAGATCATCACTGGTGTTTTAGTGGCACTTTACTCTTGACTACATGTGTTTTACGTTGTAGACATTTGATGTATATGACCAGCATGGGTTGTTTTTCTGGATCTACTATTATTCACTGAATATTATTGGTGCACAGTTTATGCTTAACCTAGTTCTTGGTGTTTTAAGTGGGTAAGTAGCAGCACACATTTCTTAAAAGCACACATTAACCTACTAACAAGAAGCAAAGTAAGTATTCATTTTGCACTCTTTGTATCTAATTATATCCACTTGGAATTCCTTATTTAAGCGATGTCCAGTTTTCCCTGATTTTTCTCCATAAGCACTAGGTTTAAAAGAAATTTAGAAGAAAAGCCTTAAAATAATGTTATCAATAATTGTGCAGGCTATCGAGGTTTGCAACATGATTTGCATACAAAAAGTCGATTTCTAGAAAATTTCCAATTGCAAATTCCATTTCCCTCCTTAGATGTAAAGCACTGTCTATCTGATTGTGTCAATGATTCTTTTAAGAATAGACTAAAGGAAGAATACTATCATCCAAACGTTTAAGGCTGTAGACGTCTGGTTGATATTTCAATCTAAATTGACTTAGTATAGATAAACGCTTGGATATTTCTGATGGCAATGATTGGACAACAAAGTTCAGGTAAAGGTTTTAGACGTAGTAAAAGATGTTATCGCAAGAGAATGATGAAACATCATTTGCACATTTTTATTACTTCAAATGTAAGTATAAGAAAAAATGCATAAAGCAACAAAATGGAAGCAACTACGAAAATGAAAAAAAAATCAGGCTAACTTAATTCAGAAACTTAGCACACAAGCTTAAAGTACAATTCTTGCCAGTGCGATACAGGTGCTTTAGTACTGCTACTGTGAACTTTGTGTTCAACGACTTAAAACACAGAAATTAGGAGTAAAGACTGGACATCGCAACATTAACCAATGCTAATACTTTGTTTAGACTAACGCTTTTGTAACTGATGCAACTTATAATCGTACATAGCTTAATGCACTAACCTCCTTCTCATAAGGGAATATATAGTTTTGTGTAACATAAAAATAATTTCTGTTTTCTTAATATAATTTTTTAACAGAAATAACACACTATCACATTCAATATTTCAGGGTGATCTAATCACTATACTAAGATGTTATTTCACCAAGGTAACTCTCTAGGATTAATTCTATACAAATGCCAAGTAGTATTTCTGCCAGACGTGCTGCGCTAGGATAATACGGTGTGGTCTAGTACACTGAATAGAAAGGTTTTAAGGTATTGCGCATTACAGTTGCACACTGCAATGTAGGATTAAAGCAAGTCAGTGTCGTTAAATGTTAATGATTGTGAATCTGAAAATAAAATTTGTTGGGGAAAATTTTGTTGTTATTAAGGGCTGGATTTTGGTATCTGAAAATCACTTTTATAGCTATCATCGTCGTGACATTTGTTCTATTTTGATTGGCAACGGAATACAAGATAAAGGTAATGATCTAATGCTGCGGAATACGAGATAAAGGTAATGATCTAATGCTGCAGAATACAAGATAAAGGTAATGATCTAATGCTGCAGAATAATAGTTCTGTAGTAAAAATTTTGTGTTAAACAGTGAGGTTAGTATAAAGTACCGGGACGTAAACAAGATAGTAATAATAGTTTGAAATAAATTATGTATCTGTTGTTCAAATATGTGTATCAACGCATAAGTGATACAGTTTACTTATATTTAAAAATACCAAGTGTCAATAATTATTGCTTTACCGATAGAAGTAAATTAAAGTATGATTAGCATAAATACTGTTGCTGAAAATGTTGTATGAAAACACCCAAGCAATACTTCTGCAACTTTTTTCCTACCAAGTCAATAATTGCAGTAGCTGGTCATTTCAATCAGATGCGTTCATGAGCAATTACTGCAATTCTCACCATTATCAAACCATAGCTCCTATCTAACCTGCTTTCTTTGATCTTCCAGTCGTTACCTGTATCATTACACTTAACATTCCTTTCTATCAAATTTCTCCACATGCTTATACATATTTTACTTTCATTCAAAACACCCCAGAAATCTGAATTTCCTCTATATGACGCCGAACACATAAAATTTCTAATGTGTCTGGAGGAATTATCCGCTCCAAGATCAAAATTTGCTAGGCTTGAAAATAATTCTTCTTTTCCAAGCAGAAAAGAAATGACTCTACTGGCTCAGAGGAATCAGAATGTTACGGCTTCATTTATTGGATCTGATACTATTTCTATTTCAGTAAACTACTGGCAGAGAAACCATAATGGCGAGTACCGTTTCCATAGATATTATTACATGACTTCTTACATCGAGGTTACTTTTTACAAATCTTTGTTCACGAGGTTCCGTAGAAGTGACAACAATACGCAAAAATGCTTGGTATATGCTAAGCAGTAATATGATAAAATTGACAGTCGCAACAGACTTTAGGATGAATTTGCTCAAGAAGTTTTGGCCTATCAATCCTTTAGTCTTGAAATTTTTCATTTGAATATCTGCCACTACCACTAAGGTCTTCGATAGAGGCCACTTTACCCAGGCCTCCATTGCGGATCTTGGTGATAGTAGGCGATTCTTTGCACATTCATCAGACAAACATAAACCCAGAAATTTTATCATTTTATTCCCAAATCAATCTTGCTCCTCATCTGAGGATTATACGATTATATGTATCGGTTTCCATTCATGGCCAGTAACCTTATTTTGTATTTCCTGTGATCAGTGAATTTGCAAAAGAAAGAGAAAGGGTAGAAAATCGCCGAGAATTTCTTCGTTTGCGCCAAAATCAGCAAGTGGATAGAGCACTCGACGGATATATGGATTGGATCAATAAAGCAGAGGAAGTTATGGTGGAGGAAGAGCAGAGAGAAGCAGAAGAAAGTAAGTATCCTATCTATACAACTATGGCTCTACTACTACTACTTCTACCACTACTACTTCTACTACTCTACTACTTCTACTACTCTACTACTTCTACTACTAATACTACTTCTAATAAAAACTACTACTACTACTTCTACTACTACTACTACTACTACTACTACTACTACTACTACTACTACTACTGCTGCTGCTGCTGCTGCTACTACTATACTACTGTTCCTGCTACTACTATACTACTGCTGCTGCTGCTACTACTAGTACTACTACTACTACTACTACTACTACTGCTACTGCTACTTCAACTGCTACTACTACTACTACTACTACTACTACTACTACTACTACTACTACTACTACTGCTACTACTACTACTACTAC
>JANTCA010004759.1:0-10059 GCA_024741275.1 Chironex yamaguchii
CAAGAAACCTCATGTGTCTCTCACAGTATAAGCATGACATACACGGAGACATAGACCATTGAAATATTCTATCAGTAGTCAAATGATATCTTTTTTCAGATGACATATAGTTGTTTTTATTTATTTAAATAATGTGAGTAGCAACCTTACCATGACACTTATTTTGACAATTAAACTAAGTGAAATTAAAATACGAATTAAGTCAACCTTGACAACGCTTTTCTAAAATTCAATAATGTATCTTTTGGGATAACGTATAAGTTTTCCCTCCAATCAATCCAATCAAAGTAAGCTGGCTTTTACAGGTCGTTTAGGGTCGCCTAAAGACAATAATGTTAGGCCTATGATTTGTTAGAATATTCAGAATGTGCAAAAATGTATAAGAATGAAAATGTCTGGATAATTGGTACGTCCATTGTCCTTCCATCTAAGTGTATTTGAGTCTGACTACATTAAAACAAGTACAGAAAGAGTTCTTTATTTCACTTGGACTTTATTTATCCCACATTAAGTTAGATAGCTGCATAAGGATGAACTACTTAAACGGGACTAGCTTCCGTATTTGAACTATCCAGGGAATTCAAAAGTGTGTACATGTTGACATGGGAATCCCTTAATCCAGATGGGCCAGAAACTTTGAAGTAAAAAAGGAAGAAAGCGATTCGCAAAAATACCGTGGACCACAAAAAATAAGCACAACAATGTCGAGTTTAATCAAGTATTTCGATAACTATTTAAGCATTTTTGTCAATAATACTGCAAGTCTATACCAACAGCAATTAATAGAATATACGAAAATACCTGACATTTCATAGAAAGCAAAATAAAATAAAACATGACAAAAACAAATCTCTTAGAATGTCTTATACTACAACTGCCAGACATTCTTGTATAAAGTCAAGTAAATAAAACAAGTTCTTTAGATGCCATGGTATCATGGTTTAATTTTAATCAATGAATTCTTTACAAAGTGTTTAATGTCTATACATCGGTTGGTCGACCCTAGAGCCTGTTCATTCATGTAAATTGATAGACACCTATCAGTTTTCCCAATGTATGTTCCACCACATCCAGGGCATTGTATCTGACAGATGATGTTCAAACATTGAATTTTTGGAATTTTGTCTTTAGATGAACATAGTAAACTCACGTACTTGGTTTTGTATCGTGTAACGAAATATGTGTCTTTCTTGAGGTATTTTATAAGATTATTATTAAGGTATTGTTATTTTATGTAAGACTCTTGATACTTACATAAATGAACAAACTTACAGCAGCATCTTGCCAAACTTTTGAATATTATAATTTTGTATTGTCATCTTGCTGGTTGGACATAGAACATTTTAAGCGATAAGTTCATCAATAGATCTCTAAAAGTGACCAAGGAAGGAAGGTCGTGCATCTCTAACCTATTTCAAATAATAGCGCATGTATAATTGAGCAATCTGGCGAAAACATCTTATCACACTCTACATATGTTAATACTCTATTGCCAAAGAACAGTTTGTTTGATTTAGTAATTAGACAGACTATACTTCCCTCAGGATTGCCGAGGAAGGACAATCAGTCATCTCAATAGCTCGTCTACTAACCGAAGAATATACACATGTACAATCTGTTGACAGTACCTGCCCACTTTTAAAATATATTATCTTTCTTTGTTTGTGATTGTTGGCTTTATATTTCTAAACAGTAGATAATGAACATTGTCCAATCTCCTTTAGAGCAATTATTCAAGCATCTCCATCAGAGTAATTATTTTAAGAACCAGGCAATGCATAAATAAACAAACTTACCAAAGGATCAAACCAAAATCTAAATAGTATGATTTTGTATTGTCATATAATTGTTGGTTTGATTGGGCATACTCTAAAAAATTAGTCTGTCTGTAGTACATTTAGAATGGTCAAGGAAGGTCTCTATCACAGTAATTACTTCAAGTACCAGTACATGCATTGAAAACAGTGATGCCAGTATCTTCCCATGCTCTAAATATAATGATCATATACTGTCACCTGACTGTTGGATTGATTTAGCTTGATAGTTATGAAACATGGATGATTTGAGGAAATACGTATGAAGAAGAGGTGTGCATTGGGGATATCCTTCAAGACTGATACACGAAGCAGGTGGCAAGGGAAGCAAGGAGTGAAACAAATCAAGGTAAGGTACCAATTTAGATGCAAGCAAGGCGAGAATATTTTAGAGGAACTTGTGTCAACTGAATGCGATTTAGATGGTGATCTATTGACTAAAGACGCTCTCTGTCCGAGGTCGAGGATACTTTAGCACAAATTGAAAAGTTGTTGTCGGATATACAACAAAACCAATTTGCAAGTTCATTTTCTTCTTGATACTCTTGATATTCCTTTCTTGTCATTATCTTCACCAGAGAGGCGAAAATCCGGAAAGCAACTAAAAACAAAGCTACGAAAGCTGTAACTGAACTAAGTTTCAGGATTGCCAGGAATTTTGGAGCAGTTTTACAAGTGTTATCCATGATAAACTAAGTGATGTCGACAGGTTTTCAAATCTAAAGCACTACTTGGAAGAACCTGCTAGACCAGCCCAATTTCAGCAACAATGCAACAAACTACGCGGATACAGTTGAACTTTTGGAGAAAAAAATGTGCCAAACCAGCCTTAATACAAGCATTGATCATGCTCAATCAATTGCTCATGAAGGACAAATTGAAAGAAGTGAAAACCCTATGACGTTATTGAGACCCATGATAGAGGCCAGATGCAATGGCAGTTGATAAAGATTCTATATTTTAGTTATTGTGCCAGTGTTGATGGAAAAGATCTCAGAGGCAGTGAGTGTCATTGAAAAATGTGAGTTACAGAAATTCATTGTGGTCATTGGGACAGAGCTGGAATTCGCAGTCACAGCACCATTCTTTTTTAGACTGAAGGACCTGACAGAGTAAAGCAGAGGCAATAGAGTAATGCACTGCCATTTTCAGCAAGTTTATTGCATGTCGGAAAGAAATGGGACACCGATGCTGCTTCTGTGTTGGAAAACACGAGGAAATCAGCTGCTGCAAAGTCAAGGATCCAGAACAGGGGAACAGGTTTTGTTTGAATGTCGTAGATGTCTTGCATATTTGAAAAAGAGACATAAAAGTGACAATAGGTCATAAGGAACGTTTGTTACACGTCAAAAGATGACGATCAGGACGATTGTTCCCTTAATGGCATAGAAGTAGAAGGAGGGGTTGCTACATTATATTTGTACCCTGTTAGTCAAAGACAGACAGAAGTAGTTACTGAGGCAGTTTTAGTTGATAGGAGAGCAGAGGTTACCAATGAGCAACTAGAATTAGTAAAACAAGACAGCAGTCATTTAAGACACCTATGGTTATCAGGTGTTTGCCTTACAAAAGAGTCACTTAAAGTGGATATGCTGGTTGGTGTCGATTATCTATGGTCACTAATTGGGAATTGACATAATCTAAAGGGAGCCTTATAGACCTACTGCTGCCAAGACAAAATTCGGTTGGGTCAGGACCATTGAAAGGTACGTCAGTTTATTCTAATTCTAGGTGTCTAGCTCTTTTTACATGTAGCTTTGGCCCTTTTAACAAGGGAGCATCGTGTATATGAGAAGTACTTTTCTAACACACTCAGAATAAAGCTTAGACGGTCGTTTTATTGATGTGACGAAGTAAGGTATTTCTTCAAAATGCTTTTGCTCCTTTCTGTCTTATTGATGCAGTTTCTGCATGGGCGTTTTCAGTGCTCATTTGGCTCAGACCCTGTTTACACGATGCTGGTAGCATGCCAGTATGATTTCATACACGCAAGAAACCATGCCAGCATGGGCTAACCCATGCCGTGTTTACCCGATAGCGCATGATACTATGTGACTTCGGTTAGACAATGGTAGTGACGTCACATGACTGCTATATTGCGCTCGCACATTTTTCCTCAAATAGGCACCAAAACACAAAGTAAACAAGAAGAAAACCAAAACCTGAAATTGAACGAAGCAACAAAGAAGAGACAAAAAGTTCTGCCACCATTTACCAGTTCTGCCTGGCCTAACCCAGAATTGCTTAGCTCTTTTTTTTCTCTGTTGTTCCTTCCCCCTTTTTAAAACTGGTCAAAGAAGTTGATGTAATTATCACGCCTTTTGTAGTGTCCAACTGACTGCAAGATTAAAATTGAATTAACTTGTAGGGCCACAGCAAGAACTTGTATATGATTTCTAAACATGGCCATGTTGTTGGTATTTTTAAAATTGGCGCGCTTATTTGACTGGAAACTACCCTTACTTTGAATATTTTAGACTCGAGGAGGTGAAAGCATTATAAAATCATGCCAGCATGGGCTCTTTAATTGATGACGTTTTCATGCAGGCATGCACCTGTACCGCTATGGCTATCGACGTGGTAATGATTCGGTTGGCACCTTGTCACTTAAATTCTCTAGTTAGTTTGTGATGGCAAGGTAGAAACATTTGTGTGGGCTTGATCAAGACGTATGCATCTGATGATTTGATGTGATGATGTATATTATTATTGAGTGTAGACAATTTTTTACTATATACTCTATACTAGCCAATCAGAGATCCAGTATTAGAATGCAAGAGTGCTACACTCCAAACGACTTCAAATAAGTCAACTTTTACCCTTTAGCCTTAATTACCGAGCCATTTTGAAAGCCAACTTGCTGTGTAACACAGTGCGATAAAGGAGGAAAGAGAAAAAATGACCATGATCATGTGAGAAGGATATAGACAGAATGGCGTCAGTATGAATGGATCGCCCGTCTAAAAGTGTGTACCTCTTAAAAGGGTATAAGTTGAATATGGATTCCATGTTAGAAAAACCTTTGGATTTGGAAACCTTAGCCATTAGGCAAGTTGTCTGTGTACATGACTATCTGTTAGACACTATTGGTAAAGATACCTTCTCAGATTACCTTGGCGATTTTGTTGCTCGAGTGCTACTGCTGATGTTCTCTGCTGTGACCTGCTTACGTTTGCAGATACCAGTACTAAGGCATACTGTGCCTCCATATATCTTGCTTCTGAGGCACCTCACGGCCACTTCCCACGGTTGATTTGTGCAAAAACAAGGGTAGCATCAATAAAAAAGCTCACCATACCCAGACGTGACCTAATGTTTGGCAACATCCCATGCATAAAAATCTAAAGATGGCAGGATGTTCTTATACTTAAAACAAAATGATCTTATATTGTCATACAGTTGTTGGCTTGATTGGGTACACTTCAGGTAATTATTACATGTATAATTCCGCTTAGAATGACCAAGGGAGGAAGGTCGAGCATCTCTATCACAGCATTTTCCAAAGAGAACCCCATGCATAAAAATCTAAAGATGGCAGGATGTTCTTATACTTAAAACAAAATGATCTTATATTGTCATACAATTGTTGACTTGATTGGGTACACTTCAGCTAATTATTATATCTATAATTCCCTTAGAATGACCAAGGAAGGATAGTTGACCACCTCCATCATCAATCACCAGTAAACGCATTTAAAATAAAATGATGATACAATCTTAGCATACTTTAAATGTTATGGATTCAGTAAATATATTGCCTTTCTATGTTAACATTGTTGTTGGTTTTATTTTTTCTACTTTAAGTAAACAATAGATATATTGTTGAAGGTGTTATGGGGCTCTGGTTAAAGGTAGTTCCTTTAGTTTCGGCAGCTGTGCTCTCAGGAGTAGACTTGCATTACTGCTCGACAACAATCCCCTTTTGCTCTCGCGTGCTGGATTCTGTTATCACACCCCAGTACGCCGTCTCAGCTGACGGACTAAAGCATCAGAGGTGTGGTGTCCTCACTGCACAACCACAACGCCAGGTCTTTCTACCTAAGATATGCATGATGAGTAGAAGGGTCACTCTTAGCATATCGTCTCGGTCTCGTCGCCCTGTTCAACAAGGACTGCGCCTACCGCTATAAGCTAAGGCGAAGGTGGAAGTATGCTGTTGGTCGATCAAAACTACGCACCACAAGCAACATGGATTATAAGGACACTGAGACGGGACGGGAAACTGGAGGAGATACCAATGGAACATCCTTGGCCTGTGGCCTAGCTTATACATAATTGTATACCTTGTTGAGTAGACTGTAAATAGAGTGAGCAGATCACTTTGTATCTTCATCTAATAGTTGGATTTATATGCTAAACTTTAAGTAAGCAATCATTACATTGTTCTCCACAGTCTTAACATATCAATTTTCTATTGACATATAATAGTTGGTTTCATTTAATGCATTGTAGTCTATTAAATCCATTTAATTCATCAGATAAATTGTCATCCGAGGACTAGCAAGTATGGTCAAGTATACCTCTCATAATAATGATTTAAATTCTGTGCACATGCATAAATGCAGCACGCTCCAATAGTTCGAACATATCAGTTTTCAGGCTCTAGGTATTCAGTTTTGTTAACAATAACCTAGCAAGGATGGTCGACAATCTTTAGTACGGTAGATATCTAACTACAAGTGCAAGGATAAATGAACACAGCACTGTGCCTTACTTTAAGTGTATAAATCCTCTATAATTATAGATTTGATGACTTTATCATTTTAACTTTAAATAAACATTCGACAAATACATCCCTTGGATGGCCCAGGAGGAATGGTTTAGCATCTCTAGAACTGATAATTATTTCACCTAGCCACCGCATGCACAAGTGTCTACACTGGTGACAGCACCTTCCCAAACTCTAAATATACTAATCTTCTATTCGTGTATTTGTTTTTGTAAAGTGTAAGTAATCAGTCCATATAGAGTTCGTCTAGGATGATCCAGCAGATATACTCAAGCTCCTCTAAAACAAATGTTGCAGTAGCAGCCTCGAGATAAAGGAAGGAAGGAAGTAACTAGCTCGTGCAATGTTGTCTTTGACTTAAAATACTTATCGCTGTAACTACTTACACAGAACATACGTATATGTATACACTGTTGTCATCATTCTCCTATAGCCTAAACACGATTTATTTTCTCATGTAATTCTTGGCTCCATTTTTTTAGTTTAAGATAGCAATCAACCTTAGGATGGCCAAGCAAGGAAAATCGTAGTGTAGGTCGTAACAACTGTAGGTTGTATGAATTTACAATAGTTCCCATCACTAGTAGGTTCCACTAAAGGCTGCTTCTACTAATGGTGGATCCAATCATTAGCAATGCGTTCCCCTAATTGACTTTATCAGTAGCAAATTACATATGTAGTATATTGTATAAGGAACAGATCAGACAAGTCGGAGATTGTGTGCCATAAACAAGTTAGACAAGTTGTACATTGTGCCAGGAGCAGACCACGGTAGCTCTGGATTGTGCCATTTTGTACGTATAGTAAGAACAAACTTCAGTGAGTGAAGTACTTCGGGTGGTGTCATCATAAAACACTCTTTAACAATATGCCCAGCCAGCACGTTGAAGTATGCCAAACCCTAAACATAACCAAGTCAAATAAGGCGGTCATTTGGGGAGGGCTATGTCCAGCAGTGGACTGCCATAACCTAGATAGATAGTATGTTTAGTAAGTACATCGTACCAAGAATAGACTGGATGCATGTTGGATCCGAGTACATATCAATGCCATAAATTCATTTTTCACCCTTGTTTCGAGCTACTAACGGGAGACATATACTCCATCAAGGTTTCAGTTACTAGTAGCAATATTTTTTAACAGACAGTGTAAAACAGCCTAAGGAAATCAGCGATTTGGTACTGCAGGACTTTAGCAAACTGGGAGTTATTTTCTATGCTGAATGAGAAGGGTCTTCATTCACTATCCAGTTTGATACTTTTTGAAGCATACACCGTAAACCAATAAAAACGGTTCTGTTAGTGCTTTTCTAAGGAAAGCAAAACATTCTTTTCTGATGTCGGCTCGAATGAGTGTAGTTTTTGACGTAAATTACCAAGAAAGAAGGCTTATATTCACTGCCTTGAAATTCTATCAGTTGAGTTTCAACTTAAATGAAACAAACACTTTTTCATCCAAGGGCTCCTTAACATTTACGAGGAGCTTTTTAATAATGGTTACTCAAGTAAATTTTTGACACGTGCTCCTCTTAACTTTTAAGAGCCTACTTAGAATTAGTCAGCAATCAAGTCTAATCATCCTGTCCCTATTGAAATTAACGAAGAGTTCTATTCATTCTTATTGCGATATGTTGTGAATAATTAGTTTTAGGCAGATGGATGAATATGTGCTTCATTATGTTAATACTAGTAAATTGGTAGTGGTAGGGATGGTGAAGATAAACATTTTCTCTTTTGTTGGAAACGCAAACAGAATAACTGTAAGGCTGGTTTTCATATGTCATATTGTAATTCGTAGACGACAAATTCCGGTTTCTTATGACAGATCAAAATTGTGGTATTCATGAACATACGCCACAAGGCGGATCCAGCACTAAATCTGATCGTTGCAAAATTGCTTGGAAGAAGGGGCGTGGTGTAAAATTGAAAATCAAAATCAGAAACGCGTCCATTAACAAATTTATATTAAATTACTTTGATATAGTAACCCAAGCATGAAAGGTCTTGTAAAGTAACGAAATAAACAGGTTTAAAATTCGAACATTAGCTAAATTTGCAAGTTTCATTAAACATGTTTCATGTTGCTATGACTGTTAAAAAGTAACTAAGATCCTAAGATCTCATACTAGACTATCAACTACTTATTAACAGGCAAACGGTCTATATCTGAAGGCTCTCTTTACAGTTACCATACTGATTAGGGTCTCTACTATTGGTCAAGAAACAGTAAATGTGGTACAAAATTTTGGACAAAGCCATGTCCATGACATCCAAACCCTCGGTCCTGAAATAGAATATTTGTGCAGGTGACATAAAATTCAGGAAAATCAAATATGATTTAACTACTGCTTTGTGTCGATCCTAGAAAATATAAAAGTAATTTATAGCAAAAAAACTCTTCACTAGCAGTGTTGCTCGAATTACCTGGAACACAAATTTTAGTTTTGCGTCTTTTAGCAACCAGACGAATGTTGCCAAGGGGCCGTGACGTTAAGACCCCGTCCACACGTATCCGGATACTATTGAAGACTCAACTTTTTTTATCCTTTTTCAGATCTGCGTCCACACGTAAACGTCGAAAACGCAACATTTGCAATTTTTGACTTCAAAGTTGAAGTCTTTGCGAACTAAATACCGACACGCAGTTGACTCTGGTCGCAGAAGTGGTCATGGAAGAGTTGTGTGGCTGTATTTTGAAATTTGCGAACAAATATGGGGTCGTTCTCCTGCAACAATGGCTATATCAACTGGAATGGAGTCAGACGAGATTGAAGAGAATGGAAGCTCATTTCAAGAAGATTTGCCTGTCGAACAAACAAATCCAAGATCATTGGATTTATTGTCAGCAGATGATACCAGTGACTTCCAAAGCCCCAACTTATCCAGCACCACGACGGAAAAGAAAGAAAACAGTACCCTTGCTGCTTCTGTCATAAGAGAAAGAAAAGCTTAAAAGAGCGATATTTGCAGAGTGTCAATTTCTGAACTGTGCACAAGAAGATCTAAACATGAAAAGAAGGCTCATTGACATGATAAAAAGGGCAGAAAAAGACAGCTAAGGTGCCATGGAAAGGTTTACGGCAAATGTAGAGAAGCTAATAAGCCCAGTTACAGCAGCCTTTGACCTTCCAATGACTATAATGACGAACCAACCGCACAATCACCCTTTTTCAACCACAGTACCCTCAGCCTCAGCCATGCAACAGCAATTAATATTTACAGCAAATACATGCAATGCAAAACACACCTGCAGCTATGAATAGGAGAAATCCATTGTCTTTCACACGTTCACTGTTTCAAGATGAGATAGACAATGATGACACAGAAAACTGAAATGACCCTTCAACACTTAATATACGAATATTCCTTGAACATTCTCAATATATTAACCATTCGAACATTCTTTACTTATACTTTTTACTCCAGTTATAATTTTTAACAATCTCTTTGTGGTACAAAACTTGAAAATCGCCTTGAAAATTTGCGACATTGCGCTAAAATCATACTTAAAAGCTTT
>JANTCA010004760.1:0-10059 GCA_024741275.1 Chironex yamaguchii
GAACTCGATTTTTTTCTGCTTTCGTTCAGAGTAAAATTTCCAATGATAGAGGATTAACACCTCGTAAGCGCATTAATTTCTGCAGCGGAAATGGGCAATTTTTGCATGTTACACGATCACTTTTCAACGTGTTGGTCCAATATCAAAAAAAGTGCTGGCAAAAAGTGATCGTCTAACCGGCCCTATGTCGTGCTCCAATTACTTTCACTTTTCAATCATAAGATGTTTGCTGAAAGTCGAAAAAAATCATTGTAAACCGTCACAATTAATTAGACCACGTTATTGTCTTTGATGTTCGGTTAGGTGTTCGGTTTGGTCACTCTTAGAAATCGCTGTACGGTTTGGTGTTTGGTTCAGTCGATTTCAAAATCTAGAGTTCGGGTTGGTGTTTGGTCCAAAATTTCCTGTTCAGTCGATCACTGGCTCTAAGGCCAAGAAATGTATTCAGGCTATCCTCCCTCTCCACGTCAAGTCATTGTACAGTGGCCATAGATATTCATTGTGTGAGCAGTATTCTGGGAAATGTATTTTTGTTCCAGTCGACACTTTCATCGTAAATTGACTCTTTGAGATCCAGTTTATATTTTTGTATATTTGGTGTGGAGAAAACCGAATGAACACACATGTAAAATGCCTTTATACACACATTATTGGATTACATGCTACTTTCATTGACTGACGACAGCTTATATTAATAGCCTTTTTGATCTTTACCCTATACGTATTGTCTCTCTTGCTCCTTGACAACCTTTTAACAACCTTTCCTCTTAGAAATATCATTACTGTCAAGTCATGTTGGGCAATCTTTTTGTACAATTGAAATCAGACAACGAATAGACAGGAGCTTTATCGTGTCAAGTGTCGTCTGCTTTTCATGAGCCACGTTTCGAGAGACACTTCAGACACCAGTTATGCTAAAAACGGAAAAATTGTTATGGTTCTGTGATTGGAAAACGACTTATTCAACAAGATGATCATTTTCAATGATAATTACTTTGCCCTTTAACTTCTCTGCAAATGGTTTTCTTTTCTTATATAAGGGGAGAGAGAGCTACGCAAACATTGTTCCAACAGAATCTACGAGGCATCGGAGAGCATCGAATTATAACTATGTAAAATATGACTCGTGTAAATTTGCATTTATTTTGGAGCTTTTAAAATGTTTAAGTTGTATTCCTACGGGTATATCGAAGTTATAATAGTGACAAGAGCAAAACAGATCAGGGGTCATACATATTTGACGTCAAGATATGGACTCTTTCACGTCTCTCCCTAAGGGAAAAAGTTCTTCGTAAATGATCAAAGATCGAGTTTAAACTAACCCCTGTCCCACTTCAGGCCAATAAGTAAATAGATAAAAAATTTAAAGCATTGACAGCATCATTTTGCTTCAATGGACCTCCACTAAACTTATGGAATGCAAAAGAATCCATGTCCATATGGCCTTTGAGTCACAGATCATACTATGCACTCTCAAAACAAAGGAAGATTTATATTGTCTTGAGCTCATATTCTTAAGACTCTCACAAAACTAAATAGAAAAAGGCCTGTTCTCTTTTTTTCATCGTGTATTGTTTTTTTATGATGACATTTCGTACGTTTTGATGGTTTTTGAGACTTTTCTAATGATTATCTATTTTGTTTAGCTTGCTTAAGCAGTGGCTATCATATTTGCAACTATAAAAATGTAGACATGGTCATAAAAGCCCACATTCCCTCATATGAAATTGACATTGGAAGGCCTTTTGTTAATTTTGTAAAAATCACCCCTGGTTATAAGAAATTATATTCGTATGTGCTAAGTAAATATCAAATAGATTGTAGGAAGTGAGCTATTTGCAAGAGATACCTTCTCCTGGGACCATTGATGTGAGAGGAGGTTACCAAAATGAGAGGTCCTCGAATGAGGCCTTAAATGGTTAAGTCAGTGTTTCTAGAATACTCTTGAAGATAATATCGAAACACGTAAGAATGGTGCATTTTCGACTCACATGCACACTTTTTTGTAATAAATACTTATTTTTTGTTGAGCCTCAATATTCTTGTGTACTTTTTTTATTAGAGCCTAAGATTATGCTTAAATTTTTCTTGAGCAACGTAAGGTGTAAATTTGCCTGAAAATCAACAAAAAATCAAACGTTATTTGATATATTACTTCAGAAACACAAAGCTAGTAGATGTCGATGTCTGGATGCCATGTATCTTGCTCATCCTTCCTAATCTTTTTCGTTTGCCCTTAAAAATAATTTCAATTCTGGGTTCCTCACCATCATTTCGATGCAGACTTATAAAGTGCACTGAATCTTGTCTAGTCATGATCCTGGCTGGCTGATTCATATTTTGGAATGCTTATCCCCCTGGCTTGACTACCTCGTAAGTCGTCTTTTGATCAATGACAAAGAGCACTGGAGATTGGTCTAAGTTAAAGCGTTTGTATGTGAAGAAAACGCCCACATATACTGTCATATGATTCTGAACCAGCACCATGTCAATTCAAACGTCCTCTTGAAACACTATCCCACTGCATCAAGTCTTCTCTACAGGCTTCTTTTGGTTTGCTCCGTTTTCTTTGCCTTGAACACATTCGGACATTGCGCTTCTCAGAAAGGTTGTGATCAGATGCAAAATTTCAACTATCCAAGTGTACACATTGGTATAAGTGAGCACTTAAAAAAACCTTTAATTTGATTCAAACCATAAGACACGCACCCTGCTACGCCCCTTTGGAGATGTACAAGGCCATTTTCGCAAAAAAAATATCTCGGGTGTGCACTTGCGGCTACTACAGCTTAATAAATACAACGGTACTATAAAGAGTATAGCCAGTCAGCCCAGTCTGTAGCCATCCCTTGAGGTTCTGACCCCCTGATATGTTCCGTGGATACGCCGTGGATACGCCATGGATACGCTGAGTCACTTTTGTTCTAACTCCAGGCAATTTTTGTTATTTAGAATATGATGTAACATGTGGAGCTTTTATTTTGCTTAAAACCAACGTGCCCCCAAAACCATGTATGTAGCTCAATAAACAATAGCAATTGAGGACTTCTCCCAAGTTGTGTGCTCAGCAGGGAAACGTCACGTCACTAGCTGATTGATGGGCAACTTGAGCATTTCGCTCGTTGTTAGTTTGAAAAGAACTGGTTATCTATTTGAAAATTTCTCAGTATGAATCTTATTACGAATTTACATCCGATAATGGAATGGATGCTTTTAGTACTGTTCCCAGTTTTTACTCTTACTAATGCGAATTCTTGTGAGGTGTTGGATCAATGTTCCTGCAAAGACATTAACACTGGCCAAATTACCAGTTTACAAGAAATTGATCGAAAATCAAGTCCCAGGTAAAGTCAATAGCGTGATTAAGTCACCAGTTTTTATGAATTTGTTAGTAAGGGTTATCTCATTAACATTTCTATTCTTTGTTTTAAAAGACAAAGATGTGTGAAGTTTATCCGAAGAATGAAAGCGACGAGGCTTGTCGCTGATACCCCCTTTTCGGGAGGCATTGCTCATCAATTCTTTGGTGGTGAAACATCTATAGATGATTATTAAATTCAACAGGCGTCGCTTCATTCTCCTAATAGTCGGGGAGGTTATTTAGTGCTGAATTTGTTTCTGATCCCAATGCGATAACAAACCTACTGGGTTTAGCAGTTTTCACTTATTAACTTGCATAACATGGCACTTTCAAAGTCATAGACCTACCAACTCAGGTTGAGATATAAAAACATTGTTATAGGACTTAAACGTGCCGAAAATGAACAAAAATGGTATTGATGTTGAATGTATGCCGTCTAGCTGATTTCTACGACTCGCGTGATTTTTTTCCTTGCTTCGGCGTCAAATCGAACTGTGAGAGTTTCAATACGTGAATTTATCTGCTGTTATTTATTCTGGTGAATATTAGTGGTGCAATTCTCCTTCACAGCCTCCTCTAACTAGCGGGCTGCCCTTTTCTGTAAATCGTCATTCATTGGTGTATATGGGAGCACTTAAGGAGGGTCATTGGCCTCAATAATTTTAGCAAGTGATCTGAAATTGCCTTGCTAAAGTGATGTTATATGTAGGCAGTGATAATGGATAGTATGTAAAAAGAGTGCTCTTAAACTGCAGTACCTTGTACAAATATTGTTCTTTTGATGCGCCAAAATCAGATAAAAGACAATCTTTTGAAAACTGTAATAAGAGAGTTCTAATTCCATGGCATAAATTTTACCGTTTTTTGCTATTAACAATGTAACAATATGACAACCCAAATATGTAAATATTTGGATCTAACAATCCAAATCTTGTTAACTTAAATTCAATATTTGTTTACTGACACACAAAAGATCGATCTTATCATGCAGTTACACTCTTTTATACGTTAGGTCATATCATATTACAGAATATAAATCATCCAACCTACTGGTGCAGGTACAGTAGCAGCTATAATGCTGGCACAACAGAATGAGATACCACAGGAAGACCAATTGTAGTATAAGGAAGGAAATTGTTTCTGAGAGATTATCCAAGTAGATTTAGGGACTGTGGGGCCCTGTAGGAAATTGTTTTTACACTTTTGAGGTCAGGTTATTCATTAGGGCAGATTTGTATAACAGTCCAACTTATTATGAGCAGGTATAACTAGCAAAGTCTTTATTTCAAATACACTCCCACCTTAAAGCGACGCAAGCTAATTAACATAACATGATTGAACGTGATGACGTAGTACTACTACTGTAACAATATAACTTTACAACTTTTAGCATATAGTAACAATTCTTTGGGTACGTTATATTTTACACCCCCACTTAAGTTTATATTAACTAAGCTATTAATTACTTATAGCATTTGCAAAATGTCCAAGTTTTCTGCCTGACACAGGCTTAGTAAACATGGCAGCAATGCTATTTTGAGACTCAATGTACTCTAACTTAACTAAACCCTTGACAACTTCTGACCTAATATAGTGATACTTAATGTCTATAGATATCTATTGACCTCTGGTGGTGAAATGGGTTTTTAGCTAAGGCTATAGCTCCTTGGTTGTCTATATGCATCACAACACTGACATTCTTCACTACATCCTGACATGTCAACATACAACTGCATGAGAAATTTTGCTTCTTGTGCAGCAGTGGTTAATGCAATATATTCAGCTTCACATGAAGACAAAGCTGCACACGGTTGTTTCCTACTTTTCCAGGAGATTAAAGTACCATGCTTGTACAGTTGAAAAGCATAACGATTCACACTGCGCATATCATCAGAACCACCCCAGTGAGAATCACAATAGCTTTCCAAGCACAAAGGTATTTTACATCAACATCACATTTTTGAAAGCTTAACTTATAGCATGAAGTGCTCTTCAAATACTTCAGCACCTGTTTAGCCATGTTTAAGTACGCTTTTGTTGCCTTGGCCATATGTTGTGACAACAGTGATACTACAAAAGACATATCTGTACATGTCATCACACATATTAAACTACCAACTATGTTTCTGTACAGTTTGGCATCAGCCAGTTCAGTAGAATCTTGTTCCCTGATTTTGTTTGCACCAAGTTCAAATGGAACACATTGTGGTTTACAATCTGCAAGTTTGAACTTGTGATTTGAACCTGTTACATTCTCTCATTGTACTGTGTCTGACTCATTATTATACAGTCAGGATAACACTTGAATTTTAATCCCTAAAAACCATGACAAGTTCCTTAAATCCTTCATCTGAAACTTGGCACGCAAAGCACTTTGAACTTTGCTCAACTCTTCAACATTACTTGGAGCAATGACAATACCATCAACCCAGATAATTACAATTACTTTGGCACTTTTTGTAACTCTGATGTAAATGGGCCTGCTAAAGACTGAGTAAAACTCTCAACTGTTGAATGCTCATGTAACATATTGTTCCAGTTATGCCCACTTTGCTTCAAACCGTAGAGAGACTTTTTCTCAGTTTACATACAAGCTTTTCACCATTTTCACTTTCTGGCTGTTCAAGATAGATTTTGCAATGTATGGGAGCCGTAAGGTAGGCAGTTTTCACATCCATTTGGCTAACAACTAGGTTTTACTGCACAGCTAACTGCATTAACATTAGAATTGAAGTCACACAAGCTGTTGGTGTAAATGTTTCCTGATAATCAACATATTTAATTTGAAAGTAACCTTTAGCTACCAAACAAGCTTTTAGCTTTTTCTCTTCACCATTTGCTCCTAGTTGAACAGCATAAACCGCTTTCCCTCCACTGAATTTTGACTGTAGCCTAACGATGTAAGTTCAAAAGTTTCATTCTCCCTGAGAGCACTAATTTCATCATCCATTGCCTTACACCACTCAGTTGCTTCTCATGATGAGATTGCATTCTGGTAGGTGTTTGGTATATCTGCTAATCTGTAAATACAGTCCACGTTATACATCACAGTGTGACCTCTTGAGCTTTCTTTGTTAACACTGGTGACATAATCTTCAAGGTATTTAGGGGCACGATGCTCTCGCCTTGGATATCATGTTTTCTGCTCAGTCTCAGTTACCTCCCGTTCCACTTGACTTTTGCTCACTGTTTCTGGAGGAGTGGTGTCTTCTACATAGACTGTTGGGTACGTTATATTTTACATATACTTTGAATTGTTTTTGGGTAAAATATTAAATGTCTTACATTTGTACCCCAAAGACTATCCCATTCACAGCACATTGGTTACTGTCGGTATATTATCCAGTAAAACTGTAAATTTTGGATAAAAGTAGAAGGGAGCTAATTAGTAAAAAGAAAGAGTGATAAAAGAGGGCCTGTGGAGATATTTTGGTTTTGGAATGGACGTATCACCAAATTTTGGGAGGTGAAGATACTTAGAAGTGAGATCGACTAAGCATACCGAAGGAGCTTTGCAGTTGGGATTGAGGCTGAGCCCCAAAACAGGGTTCAAGCAGGACCAAAAAAGTTTTCTGAATTTGGTGACATTTATACCCCAAGTAATGTATTTTCTGGATCTCTAAGTCTTAATCCCAGGAGTTAAAAAAATTCATAAGACAAATACTTTTCAATCTCAGAGCATTGCTGTCTTGACCACACCTTATAGAGATTTGTAGAGACCTCATAGATGTTATCACCACAAAACAATGCAACAAAAAAACTCTAGAATACTCATGTTTTGTTAGAGTATTCAAGAGAACGTGATTGGTTATGTTTCAACATCAATATATAATAATGAGAGCAAAGAAGACTAGACAAAATAAGGACCACCAGTAACTCATTAAGCAAGACCCAAAAAATTATTGAAGTATAATGATTTTGACTAACCTAAACATTGGTAGTTTACTCTCAACATCATTCTGTAGTTTAACTTGTCAAGTCCATGACATAAAGTATGGATAAAGTGAAAGGTGCTTCAAAAGTCCAACAATCTCCCACTTGGAGCTACTTTCGCTTAACAACTTCAATTAAATGCTTACTATTAGGAATGAAGATGTGGTTTCATAACCAGTTCAGTTCATAACTCTTTTGCTACTACTTTTCGATTCCAAGTTCTTTTTGTAATTTCTCAAATTTTTCTCTAGGAGGTCCTTTAGTCATGATATCTGCTGGCTGATTTTTGGCAATACAGTACCTAAGAATTAATGTTCCATTTTCACTCAGAACATGAAATCTAGGTTTCTTTCAAACTTTGCTTGTACCCATATTGTCCTCAAATAAAATCATTGCTGATTTTTGTGAAAATCCAAGCTTGCTAAGCAAATTCCTCAGCCAAATGAGTTCTTGATTCTTGTGCTGTCAATGATGTTACAATATATTCAGCCTCACTTGTCGACAGTACTACAACTCCTCATTTATTGCTCACCCAACTAATTGGTCCTCCACACAAATGAAATATATAACCATTCCGCGTAGCTACATCACCTGCCCAGTTTGCATCGACATATCCAGAATGTGTAACATCTATATCTTCCTTCCCATAGAAACAAATGCCATGATTAACAGTCCCTTTTAAATATCTCAGAATTCATTTCTTTTCAAGACGATCTGCAATATTTTATGGTGTTGTAACACTCTTGCAATCCTTCGTAACAAACCTTTCAATAGCATCCGTAATATACTTCTCTTGTGGTAATTTTGATAGTTGATAGGGTCTGTTGAAGACCATTTAACAAGTGGTAGCAACACATAGAAGCCTGCTTCAGTCCACAAAAACCCTTTTCCAATTTGTAGAGTAGGTTCTCTTGTTCCTTTCTCACGAAATTGGTTGGCTGTTTCATAAATATCTCTTCATCCAAATGACCATCTAAAAACAAAGTTTCTACGTCCATATGATCTATAAATCAAGATGATGCAATTGTCAAATCATGACCTATCAAATTCACCTCTGAGAAACAATGTCCCGGTAGCTCAGTTGTCAGAGCATTTGCCCAGTAAGCAGAAGGTCATGGGTTCGGGTCCTGTCCTGGACATATGTTTTGTTGCTCAGAAAAACAACAAACTAACATTCATTTCAATACAACTCAAATGGTCATAACTAAAGGGTCACAAATCAGTCACATTGATGACCCCAGTGAAAAAAACAACACGCAGCAAAAATTTGAAATTGATCATCCACAGTTTCCCCAACAATAATAGAAAAAGGAAAATTTGCACTCGACCAAGCACTACTCGATGTACAACTCATCATGTCAGCCATGACACACGCTCAACACAGTCAGCCTCAACGCAGCAACTCATCATGTTCAGCCATGACTGAGCATGCACTACTCTCTGGTATTGACATCCTGAATCTCACACATCGGTCATCAAACATCGAGTCTCATTACTTCACCTCTAGGGGGAGAGCTGTGTAGTGACATACTCATGAAATTTTGACCTCTCAAATTCACCTCTGAGAAACGTATGTCCCAGTAGCTTAGTCGTCAGAGCATCTGCTTGGTAAGCAGAAGGTCATGCGTTCAGCTCTGCCATGGATGTACGATTTGTTTCTCAGAAAAACAACAAACTAACATTCATTTCAATACAACTCAAATAGTCATAACTAAAGGGTCACAAATCAGTCACAAGCAATATCAAGTAATCTTCCTACAGATGTATATCGTGTTACTGGGGAAAGTGTCTCTGTGTTGCATACTTTATCTTTTGTTGAGTCGTTTCACAGCTTGTCAAATTAACGCATCCTTGCAGATCTGCATATTGGTTGTTTGTTGTTGTATCAGTTTTATTAACTGCGTCATTCTTCGTTTCGTTTGAGAAAAGGAACTTCATGTTTGATTCCTTAGATTGTGACTGCTATTATGTACTGTTTTACTGTTTATTTGGAGTTGCCTTGATTACAGATGTTTGTTCTTCATTTATGTACTGTTGCTTATTGGAGATTAGCATGGAAACTATGTATTGTAGTGCTATTTTTGCCGATCTATGGTCAGTTAGTCGAAGTTATCTTTATTTGTCTGTTGGCATAGTTCAAACTTTATAACCTCGACACTCTGTGTAATCAACTCCTCGTTTTTGAGTGAACCCCTTAGCAAAAAGTCTAGCTTTGTATCTCTCGACAGAAAATCTACTAAATCTTGTTTGCAATGAGTCATTTGATGCTGACCCTTGCATCTTCTTAATGGCTTTCTTAGATGTTTGAACCACCCATTCAGCAGACTGATTTGTTGGTGGGTTATATGGTGCACATGTTTCCTGATGGATCCCATTTTTTTCATCAATACTTTGAATTCTGAACTAATGAAGCTTGGGTGGTTATCACTTACTAATATTCAGGGAAGACCATGAGTTGCAAATGAACTCCTCTATTGTATTCAAGAGGGTTGGAGTCAAAGAATATACAATATATGTCTATTTGCCTATTTATAAGACTATTTACAAGTTGAACAAGTTGATATGTTACTCATTGCCACTATTCCTTACACACACGCTAGTAATTACCTAAGTTACCTTCAATACAAAACTGTCTTTGGTCACATGCTTAACACATGATTGGTTAATTGCAAACAATAGAGATGATAAAGAAGGGTTATCGTTTCAACATACTCCCCCTTACTTTGTCTAGCAAAGTCATAAACTGTGAACTTTAAGAATGTTTC
>JANTCA010004761.1:0-10059 GCA_024741275.1 Chironex yamaguchii
TTTAAGTATGATTTTAGCGCAATGTCGCAAATTTTCAAGGCGATTTTCAAGTTTTGTACCACAAAAAGATTGTTCTTAATATCTTTGCTAGAGAATTAGTTGCTATCTTGACATCGACTTTTCTTGTAGGTTTTCGCTCTCCTTTAAATATTGACCTTGACACACGGTTCATCTGCTGAAAAGAAACATCATCTCTTATCTTCAACCTGCTCGATAGCAATACTTTTTTTGCCTTTAAAAAAGCAAATTATTTAGTCCACTGAAACTCGTCTATAGTGCTCACAAGACTTTATTGTCAACTCAGAATTTCCAAAGTGCAATCCAATGTGAAACCTTATATGACGACCGCATTGCCCAAGGATTGATTAATGGAATCAAGCAAAACGTACAAGATACAATCGTATTACCATCCGCTACCAGCCTTGCTAATTATGAAAGGCTTGCCCTATACCAATGTATTGTGAATTTGGTCATAGTCTATCAAAAACTCTGGTCTGGAATCCTATTGTTTTTTTTGCTTTATCCTTTTATCAAGTAAAAATCGTGTCACCTGATGTTCACCGTGCACACCTAATCATCACAGTGCCTACGCGATCTGTCATATGCATCGATGATAATGTAGTTTTTCGTGATATTTGACAACATTTTACACGTATTTTGAATTTAGTTGTGTAACAGAAATATCGAAACATCAAAATAACTGATTTTGTCGAGTGATAACTGTGTCTTCAATCAGTGCGCGACAAGTCGAAGAAAGAAAGGCATTGGACTCTTCGTAAATCGCGTTCAAGACGAAGGTTTAAGAGACAGTTGGCTGCAGGCTCACTACATGTTTGCGGAAGATATTTTCTTCCTGAAGAAATCAAGATTTGTAAGAGTAATTTGGCTGTTTCCTGTCGGATGATCCAACATTCTTTAATCGCTTGAGCAAATGTATTTGAGGGTGTCATACATCTAAAGCACGCAATCCATTGTTAAGAGTCATACAAATTGTATAGTTACCTGCTCACTACACATGACATACTGATTTAATCCGCCCTCTTCATGCCTTCTTGTCCTTCCTCATTAAGTATCTTTCACAACATTTACGCTACAGGCCAAAGAGAGCCAATGGATCTTTGAAAGTATATACCTATTTCCCTACTTCAAATCTCTCCTACTGAGGCTGCTCTTTGTTATTATTGTGTTATTAATATTATTGTGTCTAGATAGACCCACTTTGCCCCTGCATTTCTTTTCCATACTTCGCAACAAACTTTACTATCTTCAATCTGCGGCGAAGGTAATTGACAATCAAAATCAGTAAATCTGTGTTCTCTTTTATCTGCAACAATTTCCTCTTACCCAATGACTTCACGCCTCGACTCTTCATCGACTTATTTATTTCTATTAGGTTAATTTAATCAAAGAGCACCTGTGGCGAACTCACAGTCAAGTATTGCTCTTATGAACGACATTTGCTGTAAGCTTGCTTTTGTAACTTGTGTTTTTTATAAAGTATACATATTTTATTGAAAATTTACTAAATGCCTAGGTTCCTGAGCACCACAGACCTAAAAGTTACATTTTTGTTGTCATGTAACATCTCTAATTCAAAATAGGGGGTGGGCCCCGTAACTATATTGGGTCCCACCCAAATCTGAAATTTGCCCCCCCCCAAGAAGCATACTCCATTACGTTAATGCCAATTAGTTCTCCTCATGATGGGATGATGGGCTGCACTCGGAAAACAATCCAATTTTCACTCAACCAAGGGTATTGTCGTACAATTGTAGGGTCACTAACAAGCTCACACTCGACCGATTTAGATAACTCCGTTTATTCCAATTACAAAGGAATTAACCGTAAGTTAAAAATCTACCAAAATCACAAAATCACGAAAACAAGAAAACGAACGATCATGAAATTGTAAAGCAGGTTTAAAACGTTCTAAAAGTGGCACCCTATGCCTATGGATCATAAAACTGTTTTTTTGTTTATTTACCCGGTCTGATTGTTGTTGATGATCCTCAGCCAATTGGCCATGGGTGCACCCATTTACCAATGATGCTCCTTCGGTGTTCTCTATTCTTGGCCCCTGGTTTCATTTGTAGGTGTGTTAGTGCTGCCCGTTCCTTTAGATAATCTAGCCATTGTCTCTGGGGCCTTCCTCTAGTTCTTACTCCTTCAATCTTCCCTTCGATAACAACATTCGCTAAGGTGCTCCCTCTTCATGCTTGGTGGCCATAATACTGGAGCTCCGACTCTTCATCGACTAATTCATTTAATTGAGATTAATTTAAAAACTAGTCTGCAAGCAAGGTTTCCTAGGTCCTGTTGTGCATGAAATAGTCATACTAACATACAATACAAATATCATGCATATCATTCCCTGATCTACCTTATTTATTAGCTTTCAGGCCGCTTTCTGCTCTTTCTCCATCACTATTATGACAAAGAATGTCAAAACAAATGCAACTTTACCTCGGCCACTGCCTCCTCGAAAGCATCATATATTTCTATTTCTTGGTCAACAAATTCACAATCCAAAAGTCCCAAAATCACGTCCAAATCTTCGCCTGATACAACGTCACTTGCCATAATGCTCGCGATCTTGAAAATCAGTATGCATGGTGATGCGTCACGTGACGACAAAAATCGAATAGCGCAACAGGGATAGCGGCGGCCTTTGATCTTCGTCCAGCTTTCCAGACCAGAGTTTTTTTGATAGACTATGCTTTGATATAGGTCAGAATTCTCTTGCTAAGTACATAAATCGTACGTAACAGCCTTTTCATAGATTTTAGTTATCTACTTGTGGCTGTTTGCTCAATTAAATGAAATTTATAACTGTCTTTCTAATTTAGATACGTACTGTATTTGGAAAAAAAGTTATCGCATTTTTATCCTATGGCGTTTCACTGGAAGTTCCTTTGAAAAAATGCCTATTACCTTCTGGCTTCCTTTTATTATTCAAGGTGTGCGTTGCTCCATCTTAAGCCCAGCTATGACGGATGTGAATAACTTTTCCAAATATGTGAAATTTGTGACTTTTTCTCGGCTCAGTGAAAGCATGGGTAATTAAAGTTTATCATGCCATAAGTCGTAACCCTTTTGTGAGCTACTTTTAGGGAGATCCTTCTCCTAGCTTTGATACAAACCTTGGCGATGATATTTACTGGGTGTATTGCGCACACCTAGCACACTCAGAGGATATGCGACTGGTAATATGTTGACGTAGGCTTGAGATTTATCCAAACGCGAGAACAGCAGCAAGCTTACCGTCATCCAAACTTACAATAATTAGAGAAACATGTTCTAGGTAATTCAGCTACGAGTTAAGCTGTTTTGTAAGTCGGACTACAGTGCATAGCTAACCTGTGTTTTACCAGGGCAGAGCAAACCACAAGAAAAGGAGACAGGAGGGGATATTGTCCGTGAGAGCTTTAGTACATAATGACTACCATAACCACCACGTCAACCACAAAATCTTTTGGTCGCTGAATTTACAGCAACAAAAGTTTTGTACATTATCGGCCTAGCAGAAAAGGTAAAAAGTACATCTGCATCGTCCATTATACTGCTAATGAGGCAATGTTTGATAAGGAAAAACATCTAAGTGGCGTACCACTAGTATTGACACGCCCACCTTAAGGTTTCTCCTTGCTCTGCAGGAAATTTCTACCTATTTCCACTTATGTTGGCGTTAATTTTAGCTATAATTCTCTACATTCTTACAAATAAACATACGTTTCTACCTATATTCATCAAAATAAATGGATTGACTTGAAGAACTTTGCTTGCTTGTAGTTCTTACCAATATATTCTATAAAATAGTTGGGAGATGCAACAGGGGAGATGACGTAACGCCCCCTCCCCCCCAAAAAAGATTGATTGTTTCGCAGCAAGCAATTTGAAACTCCTAAGACTTCTGGAAAACCTACTACTTTGCGTGCTTTATACTGCATGTATTACCTACAAAATTATAGAAATCCCCAAAGTAGGTGGAAATCGCTATATGCTGGAAACACTGCGTCCAAGGGCAAAAATCCTAGATGCCGGTGTTGGTCAGTTGAGAACAACTGACAAGAAAATTGGAAGAGTCCAAAGACAATAAATCATTACATAAATTTGCAAGTTTTTATCCATGAAGTTACATCAAATTTAGTCTTATTTATTTGTTAAAAATATCAATGGTAATCAATATGACTGCAAACAAGTAGCCTAACTTATTGTTTATAATTTGCTACGCATGTGCAGTCGGTTAGAAGTTGCATTTAGGTAGCAGACTCTGTTAGTGAAAAACATGAATGATTGCAACACTTGCAGGGGTCATAATTAAGACCTAGCCTAATGGATGTTGTGTACTAGTTTTTACATCTGTTATTTTTTTAAAAAACAGATTTATAATTCTAACTTCAAACTATTCTCACATCACCGTACAAGCGCTTATCTACAAGGCAAAGATACGATTAAAGAGTTGGCTTATGCTCAGTGCTCACATTTTTTTGTCTCGGAAAAACATTCTATCTTGCATACTGCCTATGAGGTCTTCACAGTATGATAATATCATTCAAAATGTTTTTTTATATCATCCGTTGACATGACTGTGAGATTTGTTTGCAAAAAGCAGTGCGAAAAACTCGACTGAACAGAATGCTAGGTCAGAACCAGAAGCAGAATTATTCAAATTTGCATTTAAGCCGGAAATGGTCGAAAGAGAGTTCGACTTTACTAACCAGGTAATCGAAATTTTTCGTCAGTAACTGAGGCGGCCACCTTGTAAATTTTAATATCAATATTTTGCGAAATTTATAGCAAGATTTTACATTTAATTTGCATACAGATGATATTGATCAATCTACTTTATTGCTGACGTAAATTCTACTGCTTTGTGTGTGTTATTGTAGTCTAAGAGATCAACTCATGTCTTCAGTTTGAATATTGGCATTGACTGCGTTCTTGAATAAGTTCTAATAAAAGGATGATAAATTCTTTTTGGACGAGACCATGGAAGAAAAGGTTATCGTAACAAGAATTTTCAAGAACGATCTAAGTTGTATGCTCAATGTATTATTGATTTTTGATCGAATATTCCTCAATATGACTATGTTTTTTCATACAAAAATTCCAAGTTTATCATTAAAACAGGAAAACGGTAGCAAAAATTTAACCAGTACCTTCTTAGTTACTTGTTAAAAAATTCGAATCACTAAGGCTGAACTAGCGATTGACCATTTCCCGTTTGAGTGAGTATTTTGAATTTCACTAGATAATGGGGAGTGCTCCCACCAAAAGTGAGCACCCTCAAAACCGAAAGCCACTGTCGCTGATTGGTTAAAATCAGTTATGAAATGAAAAACTCGGATCGGGTGGGGAGAGGGTGCTTAGGAGACATAGGATTTTAGAAAAGCAGATGCTTGTATTTACTCAGAAAATTTGGTCTGCAGATTAACCAGATGTCAACGACCAGAAGTGGCAATGGAGATGCACTATGGGAAGAGTACCAGTTGTCGATGTAAAGAAACATCAAAATTCATTGACCATTGAATGTAGGCCGGATATTGGAATTCCAGTTGGTACCAAAGCAAAATATTTTAATCAAGCATTGAATCGTACTATTGAAAATTTGAAGAGTGCTCAGGCACCAGTAGGACTCACTTTATCTTCCACTGACGCAGAGCCGCTCTTGCCAAATTCAGCTACAAACCTGATTTTGGAATAACTTGAAGAGAAGAGCAAACATGAATCTTTACTATAATTATTTAACACCCTAGGTTCCCTCCCACACTATACCCTCGTCCAATGACAACGTATGATGACGATATTTGCTGGATGCTATTACATAGATTCCAATATATTTTAGTTCTTTGTTTTATTATATTTTTAAGTGACGTTAACTTACTCTGTTTAATTCCTAATCAAAAGACAAATCAAGCAAACCTCTTTTGTGGAGTGATGTAAAAGAGTATGATGAAACAGGTACTATAAAAATATCGCAGTCAGCTTCAAGTTCCCTCTCCCACTCACCCTCCTTTCTTTTTCAGCAAATTTTCAAGTGAATTGGATACCCTCAGGTTTTTTTCGTTTATAAGGTTTTGAGTTGTAACTTTTCAGTTTGCTCTATTGCGTTAATTGAGGGATCTTGGTATTTTTTAACCAAGTGGTACATTGCGCCCTCATTTATCCGAATCTCGCTTTCGTGAACCTCATTTATCCAAACGCCACGAGTAAAAAAACATTTTAAGAGATTTTAAAAGTTCCAATCAATGCTAACAGAGTAATTTTGCAAGGTGGTTTAATGCAAAATCATTAAAAAGTTTCCACAAGTTGTCACCAATTTTCGCAAAACCGCAATCTGGGCCAGAAGAAATTTGCGCGGACGTTCCGCAAGCGTTTATTCCTTTCAAATGCCGGGGCTGTGAGTGCCGTTGCGTTCTCCTTTGTGATGAATTCACCCTTTTCTGATAGTTTGTTCTTTCAGTGCAATATGTGGCAGAGGAGTTTACTATTTTAAGGACAAGTAAGTCATCCTCGTTTATCCGAATATGCAGCTTATTTGAACAGTTCGTTACGCGTTTAAGTTCGGGCCGTTCGGATAAACGAGGATGTATTTTTCGTGGATTGCTTATATTTCAGGTTTTTGGTAAGTTTTAGTGTCTGAAAAATTGAAGAAAATATCGTTCCTTTTCACATTTTTCATCCATAAGCTGCTCCTATAAATGTAACAGTTATGAGCCATTTTGCTGCAATAAACACCTATTGGATATATTATTTAGCAGTCTTAGCAAAGATTTGATCATATGCCTACTGCGTGGAATTGGTTGCCACATGGTTGTTAAGGAAGAATGCATTAACCAATCAACCAGTCTTCCCGCTTTGGTAGCATATAACAGCCGTGTTCATGCCTCACATAAAATCAGTACATCAAGGGGAAATTTGAAAAAACCCTAATTATATAGCAATAGCCTTATATTGAACACAAAAATAAGGGAACGCGCAAGACAAAGAGTAAAAAAAGTTATTGAATATTTGCTTTGACTTTCTCAACAACTATATTAATATCAATTCAACATGGATCGTATTTAATGTTAGTATGGGCCACAAAAACTATCATAACATACACATCTTTTCTAATGCATTCACTCTGATTATCCTAACCTTGAAAACATAGCTCCACTCAATTTACTTAAACACCAAAAGGGAATTCAAACTAATTTAAATACAAACCACGTTACCCTCAAAATGAATGGATACCACTTTGAACGTTATGATTTTTCAAAGAGATCTCTTTGGCCTGTCCCCAATAATCCCTTGCAAACACTTACGGCTAAAATATATAGTCCCTCTTTAGAGATCCATTGTCTTATTTCTGGTAAAAATTGACATAAAAACATGAAATAAAATGACTGTAACAGTTACCCCCTGCTATCTATAACAAGTAGTAATTACAGAAATGGCAAATGAAATGGGATTTTGTTCCAGGTCAGTAACACATAACCGGTTTAGGACTTATTGCTAGCGTTTAGCTCAGTTTGTCATGACATGCTGCTTAAAGAGGAGGAATTTGTGTGAGATTTTAAGGCCACACCACTTTATACATTATCATGCATTGTTTGCTGCTAGACCAAGTAGACATTTTATTTTCGAGGTTGGATCGAGGACGTTGACCAATGACGTCTGAAAGTAATATCGATTACGATGTACAGTAGACACAATATAAGATTATGTAGAACTTCCACAAGGTAGTAGTTTATCCATATCATAGGCTCCTAACCAGTATGCATATGATTGCAGAATAACACAACCAGTTAAAGAAAACCAGAGATCGTTTTGACAGTATGAGACTGCAAAAATTCAAGGATGTTCAAGAATTTTTTTTGACTCAACAAATTATCCAGTAGAGAGTTTGGTTTGTAGTTAACAAGCGAGGTTGACCTCATATAACAAAAAGGGTTAACAATACTATAAATGAGGCACGCCGCAAGGCAAACATTTCTTAGTACACTAAGCAACTCAATAACCCATTGTGCTTAATCACTAACGACTTTGTCTGATATTTTCCATAGCAATTTTTAAAATTATGATCACTATAACAATCAATAAATGAGTCACACCCAACTCTTACAAAAATGCTGGTTACAGCAATCAAACCCTTAATTGAGATAAAGCAATTTTCACCTAATGGGTCTTGAAGGTAAATGTATCACAAACCTAAATTATTAAAGGGATAAGCAGGTAAATAATTACAAAAAATTTCGATGATGAAAGTTGGATGAATAAAATTATTTTTATCATTTCCATTGAGCTATCAAGCGTAACAGGAGTCCTTGCTTTCGTAACCAGATGATCTTTTCCTGATCTATATTCACGATACGTACCCTGGCGCTTACCCGTGTCTTTGGTATCGAAAAAGCTACAGTATTTTCTGGAACGAAGGACTCCCTTCGAAAGAGGGCCACGCATGTATAATCACCATCTTTAAAATATTCTTGAAATGAGTGCATCCCTTCAAATGATCACCCTCTTTTTCATAGTGATTTGCCAATGAGTGTTCGTTGTGTAAGCACTGCGCATAAGCTTTATTGCTAGATAACTTAATTCGACTTAAAAAGGAAGGAGGCAAGAAAAACTACTCATGTAAAGCATGTCAGCTGTAAGGAACGCTTGTTCCAGAAGAGGTTATTGATGAGGGTGCACCAGAATACAAGCTTATAGTCCAGTAGCGGTTTCAGAGACTGAAAACATCTTCATAGAAAAATTGTTTATTTTACCAAACGTATGATACATTATTATTTTAAGGCAAAATATGACTGCCTAAAATTTGTGCCAACAATCTTCCTATTCAAATCACATGGACTACGTGTTTGTAGATTGTCCATTAGAAACAAGATATGTTACATAAAAGGGATTCTTTACTAAAGAGAGCTTTAAAAAGGAATGTTGGAGGAGGACCGATATTTTTGTTGAAGGAACAGGCTTATCAATAAATTTTTCGAAGGCGAATGTTTGTACATAGAGGTGAGATCAACCGGGCTTAGCGAGGAACTTTTTCAGCTGACGTTTGTGGGTAGCCTTGGCACCCAAAGAGGAATTAAGTAAAGCCCTAGAAACAATTGAAAGTTGGTGATATTTGTACCTTAGATAGCGCTTTCTCTGAAAATCTGAGGGGCAGACAAACAATTTCCAATTAGATTGCTTTCCATCTTTCGACATAGTTGTCTTGTCTACGCCATATGGAAAAATGTACAGAAATCATGACATATGATGTCCTTATAAAAAAACCGTGCCACAAAATAACTCACGCGTATTTCACGTTATTTGCATTTGCATTCTCTGCATTAAGAAAAGCGGTATGTGTACCAAATCAACTGAAAATTCATCTATTGTGTAAAAATTGACAGAGGACCTTAAAATGGTACGAGTTTATCTACCTTACGTCTTTGATCTCCAGATAATGATCTCCAATCCAAAAGTCACTTACTTCAGCATTACTCACATTCAAAACTCTGTCCTTTACCATAATATGTCTTCTGTCTGCATAGGATCAATCATCTTGCACACACTTGTTACTTCCTTTTCTGTTTGTTCGTTTCACTGAAAATAAAGATATTTTTTCAACTTTTTGCTATTTCTTGGTGTAGGCCACCCATTTGGCAACTGTTATAACCACGAAGATCTTGCAAGCCAGCGAGTTCGAACCCACGTCACTACAAACAAAAGATACCATTGATGAGAGAAGACAACGGGAGCCCACTCTCATAAAGAGCTCAATTCCTAGTAAATTCCCTAACCCTGGCATGGGAATCAGCTACGCTTAGTAATGAGTATGCTACAAAAACAAAAATAATCATGCTTGGCTCCATGGTCCTATGGCCCCATGGCCTGCTAAAATGACCAAAGATGCCGACGAAGGGGACAAAATTTATGTTGTTTTCTGATCCTTGCAAATTGTGATGTGATAAAATTACATTTATGTAAATATTATATTTCTTAATACAAAACCTGAAAATCGCCTTGAAAATTTGCGACATTGCGCTAAAATCATACTTAAAAGCTTTTTTCGTCTGACACTCCTCA
>JANTCA010004762.1:0-10058 GCA_024741275.1 Chironex yamaguchii
CTTGTATTCTTGTCAGTAGTTGTCATTTTAGGATAGGATTATTATTTTCTTGTCAGTGGGTGTCATTTAGTATCAATATTTTGTATTCTTTTCAGTAGTTGTCCTTTTAGTATCAAATTCTTGTATTCTTGTCAGTAGTTGTCATTTTAGGATAGGATTATTATTTTCTTGTCAGTGGGTGTCATTTAGTATCAATTTCTTGTATTTCAGGTAGAACTTCAACTAACACGATATGAAGGTGGAAAGAAAGGGCCAATAGTGGCTGCCGCTGGTATGGCCATGGCAGCAAAGGTATTGGCAATCGACACTGTTCAAGAAAATATCGTTGAATTTCTTGTCCGCCATGGCTATGATGTATGGTTGTTGGATTGGAGGGCGTCAACAGATATTCCTTGGGCTTGTTTCATGAATTTCAATCTTGATGATGCTGCCAAGTATGACTTTAAAGGAGCAGTTGATAAAGTGCTTGAAGTAACAAACGAGGTAAGGAATGTAAAGCTCGTGGTATGAACTTATTGACGTGTAAGTAGACAACAACGGAACCTTGGATTTAGCCTGCTGAAAATTTTTAAAAAGCTGTAATTAAACAATTTGTATGATATCTTGCTGTAGAGGTAAAGTATGATAAGCAAGATATCTATATTTGTCCATCTGCTTCTTGTCTTTGAAACTTCCCACAATTTCACTCCAGCAGTTTCTGACAACCATGGATGTGGTCTGGTCATTAGATGCTGCTTTCTGTTTGTAAATTGACACGAAAACAGATGTCATTTATATGGCCTCATGTTATTGTGTTCCTTATGCGTTTATTCCAATCAATTCGAAGTCTGAGAGAATGGATAACGACGAATGAATCGATACACAAACCCTGTGGGGTGTTGCAGTTGTCCAGAGGAGGTTTTTATTCGCACTGATTATTTTTTGTGTGTGTGCATATACCCCTGTATATGTAAACTTTGTGATGTAAGGGTGTCGTCGTTTCAAGTGTACTCAGATGTTTCTCTTGCTATCTGTTTTTCGTAGAAAGATGTCATCCTGATGGGTCATTGCATGTCCTCACTTGTTATGTTCGGTGCTTTGCTGAATGGCAGCTTGGCTGGCAAGGTTCGTGCAGTTGTTGCCAGTCAGGCTGCTGCAACACCAGTGGGGAGCTTTGCAAATAAAATGAGGGCGAAACTTCGCTTGCCAGAGTTTATGAATAATATTGGATGCTTGAACTTTATTACTGCTTACAAACATGAGAATGCGTCACTGACAGGCAAACTTTTTCATTCGTTAGCGAAAACTGTCTCGGAAATATCTGTGGAGTCAGATGAGTTTTGCTCAAGTGACGTATGCCACAGGTAAGTGATTTCAGAATACCTACGTGTTGTGATAGAAATCCAATTGATCTATATTTGTTTGCAAGATTTCAGATTTTCGAAAGCCGAGACAATAAAAACGCTTCTCAACCAAAAACGTGCAAACGTGAAACGTGCTTAAGGTTAGAAATATGGTGTGACAGGACTATTGATTCCTACGCACAATGTAAAAACAATGTAGTCATTATATTTGTGACACACAGCAGCCATGGTGGTTAATTTAGCGCGCCAAGAAAGAATCGTTTAGCAATCTGTATCACAAAGTATTTTCCAGTATACATAATATCACAGAAATATCATGTGACAAATACTATGTAAACGCCATAATGCGTGAGTCTCTCAGCAATAGAAGAATGGGTTAAATAGCGGCTAGTTTTGTTGACATAGGATACAATCTGATTTTCATTAAAACGAGCTCATTAACCCATTTACTTCTTTTAATGCCTCGATTTCATGCTCAAGACAGAAAACTGACAATGATGTTGCTGCAGTGGTTTGATTATTTTAAACTTTGTAGAGTAAAAATCATTAAGGAGTTCATACAAGACAATAGCCAGTATACTTATAAAAAAAACTGTAGCATTTTTGACCTGAATACCTTCTTGGCACATTAATCAACCCTGGCAATCAACAGTCATTCAAGGAGTCTACAGATTGGTTTGACCATGCGTTTATGAAGCATGGTTGCCCAGCCACTGAAACGCTCCAGGGATGGAAGAGCATCATGTGGTGTTAGTGTGGTAATGTATTGTAAATGTTTGCAAGTGGATCATTTTATGGTGCACTTTTAAACGACTTCTTTGGCAAACAACATAACAAACAGAGGCACTTAACGGGTTTTGAAAATTTGCGACATTGCGCTAAAAACATTCTTAAAAGCTGTTTTCGTCTGACACTTATGAATCTTTTCTGATAAAAAGGGTGCCATATACCTATACACTCCTTTCTGACGTTTCGTGCTCTGAAGAGCGTTAGACGAAAAAAGCTTTGAAGTATGTTTTTAGCACAGTGTCGCAGATTTTCAAGGCGATTTTCAAGTATTGTACCACAAACAAAAGTGGTCGCTCGATTCACAAAATTGCAGTGCCGTGGGGATAGAATATAACTATAAAGTAGAGAAAATTTTGTAACTTTTTTAAGGAAAAGGACGAGGACTGGGAGCAAACAAAGACAAGGAAGAACACTCAGAATAGAGACAACCGTCAATTGCAAGGTCAAGAGTAGGTCTATGGAAACACACAGAAAGAAAGAAGGAAGAACTACGGCAAAGAAAATATAGACATGAATGGGAAAAAAATGAAATCGTAGAGAAGTAACTAGTGTGCATATGATAGTTAGTGGAAGTCATAATCTAAGTTTAGTCTGTGAGGTTTCAGGGTCCCGAAGGTCTGGGTAAGCGTTTCTCGTTAGTAAGACTATGGAAGTGATCTCTAGAGTTGTGACGAACGACAGTGCACGTATGGTCGGTGAAGATGTCGTGGTCCCTTCCTTACCAGTAATCAGTTCACAATGGAAATGTGATGTAGCGTAATTTTTAAACGATAATATGTACCTCAACCAGGCAGCAGATGCGCTTACCTTGAGTTTAATGCGCCTTAAGAGAGTGTGAAACTAAGCAGCGGATTTTTATTTAGCCATGACGACAATACTAGTACGGAATCATTGGGAGCTAACGGAGACATGTTTTCTTTACAACTTCAGGCAAGTGCTATTATTTGTTACGTAATATGTTTGTGAGGACACGTCGTAGTATATCAGTTTCTCCATGTAAATGTTTGTTATTCTCATTTCTATACTATTTTTGTTTCAAGGTTGACAGCGATTTGCGGTTTACTTTATGAACACGAGAACTTGAATGTGCTTACACATGATGTGTTACATGAAATATATGGAGCGGGATCCAAATCATACTTTCTCCACATGGCAAAACTTTTCAGAGCAAAAAAACTAGTTTCTTTTGATGGAAAAGATATCTATCTACCAGGAATGGAGCAAGCAAACCGCCTTCAAAATAAGACATATTTAGACAACATGAAAAACTTGGATATCCCAATTTGCTTTGTCTATGGTATGGTGATACATTTTATTTGGCAATCTTTATGTTAGAACTTAGGCGTGCGTCTTATAAAGACTTTTGATCTTTTTGAAACAGCGATGCAGTACCGAAAACTCCTTTATGGGTATTTGTAGAGCTAAGAAGCGATGTTCCCTAGTTGAAATTGTGGAGTATGACAAATATGTTGAGCCCATTCCACCATATCGCGCTCCTATCATAATCCTATGTGACAGCAAAGATTCCACTCTGATGGATGTCACGTTGAATTTATATTCGCAGCACTCTACCATTTTTAATCTTACCATCAGAAAGCAGTAGCTCTTTGCAATATATATCCTTTGTTTATAAGAATTTGGCTATGTTCTCGATTTTAAATGTTTAAGATTTATTAAAGTGTTCATAAAGTGACAAGAAATAGCACAGGAAAATATGGTATGACGCAGCTAGAGTCAATTAATCTAATTTTATCTCCATGTTGTTTATCGGTTAACGACAGAAGATTAATATAGTTTACAAGTGAATATAGCTTTTTGATGGAGTACACTCTAAACTCGTTACATACAAAATGTAACCTGACGTCCAAAGAGTTTTAAGAATTCCATCGCCCTAGTTTAAATTTCATATCTACTCTCAGCTCTACGTGATGTCATTCGTTATTACCTCTTATCTATAAATTTGTAGACTTCCGCCCTGTCTATCCACAAAGTGTAGCAAAAGTATATTGATTAATCACACCAGACCCCGGCCCTCGCCTCATGTTTGACGTCCCATGCTATTACGCAAGATACTGTTTTAATCTACGAGCTGGCAGTTTGTTGTATTGTAAGACCCTTAAACGTATTAAGGTTTATTTGAAGACAGTATACCACAATCAGCCTAGTGTATGACTATTGACTGGCCTATTGATGTATCTTGGTTTGTACTTTATAAAGCATTACCTGGCTTACGTCAGCTTACTGCTTAGAATATATTCATTTGAAACCTTAATGCATTATTTCGTATCATTCTAGGCGTCAAAAATGGTGTTTTTCATATTGAGAGTTTAACCAAAACACGCGATTTGCTGTTGGAACTTTTCCCTAAACAACAGTACGAGTTATTAGCTTTCCCAGGTAAGTATATGAACGATTGTCTACGTGTAGATTTTTTCGGTGTCAAGGGGCTATCTGCCTTCGACAAGACAAATTTACTTGTTTGTTTCTATTCTGTTTCAATACCAATCGCTAAATAAGATGAAATAAAACAAATATACAGTACATAAGTAGTGAAAGTTGATCGATATGCAGTTTGATGCACAGGCTTATACTCAAATTGTTGTTTGTTGTCAGACCCGTAAGTCGTGAATTAGCTGGTTGGATCTCTATCTACTTTCACTCGCTCAACTTTGATAGCATTGTTTAGATCTTTCCTGATATATAAACACTGTCGGGTTGACAGGATACTCACACCTTGTACTGGGACGTCGCAGAATCGTAGGTTGGTATCGCAAATGGCGCTTGGTAGCCATTTCTACACGTTGAATTGGGAAAACTGGGCTCGATATCTGTATTTATCAAAGCATTGTCTTTCTGAAATCAACAACAATGTTGTAGTGGGCATTATTGCGGAGACTGTTTCTCATGATAATTTTGCAAGGTGTTTAATTTCGGATCATTGGAAAGCTCTATTAGCGACAATCCTTCTTCCTAAACCGTGATTTACTTTTAGCTTCCCCGTTTGGATAGACCATCAGCATCTGTCTCATTGACGTTGTATTGACAGATTCTCCATTTCCATTAAGGTGGTTGGTCGAGAAACCGAACAACCATGAATGCTCGCCATTTTTCTACGCCAAATTATAAAAGTTCTTCCCTCTGCCCACCTATTGTTCTTAGAGCCGCCAGTAAATGGAACATCTCAGCTTATTTTGCTAACCGAATCCCGTCAACTGGCCCTTTTTGAAACCTTCTACTAACGACGTCAGTCTTATGGCACTATATTTTCATCGTTTTCCTTGTTGGAATTATCTAGGATTTTAAATTGAAGCCAGCTCTGTACTTAATATGTAATATGTTTCCAAGTTACAGTATTTTTACAGGAGAGAAAACTCATTCTGTCCTTTCTTTATTTTTCTTAGGGTACGGTCACTCTGAAATTTTCATTGGCAAAAACGCATCGCGTGATCTTTATCCTAAAATTCTGTCGTTTCTTGATAAATTCGCGGAGGATAATATTGCTAAGAAGGAAGAAATTCTGCTTAAAATACAGACAGTATTGGATGCTATCAAATTTTTACAAAGGAAAGGAAGACGTAAGTGAAGTACTTTGAAGATATATTAATTTCCATATTGCATCATGGTACTTCTAATACTGATGATGGTGCAAACGTTGCCTTGCATGATTAATGATTTCAGAGGGCGTAGTGAGTTCTTCATTTTGTGATATTTACAGTTTTAAGCTTTTACGTTTTTTGCTAATTTAAAGGCAAAATACTTGGTCTCTGTGTATTCATAACAGGACAGAAGGGAATCACTTTAATGTTTCTCATTATTTGAACTTTCGGTTTCGTTTTCAAAGGCTTTAGCTCCCGCCGTTCATTCCTAGCTTAAACTTTCTCTCTTACAATTATTTTGTCATTTTTGTACTTGTCATATTTATGAACCCACACTGCATGTAAGAGGTTCTGATTCAAGTCGTCTTTAAATTAGCATACGTCATGGAGTTTCTTGCAATCAAGGAAATTGCCTTAATTAATTTCGTACTCTTACTGTTATAATTTTCAGAGAATCGTGGACGTTCTGTGACTCCAAATGAAACAGAAATAGCATCCTCTAATTTCGCCATGAAGCTTATGTTACAGAAAGCAAAGGAGATTAAACAAAGCCATGAGGCTGATTCGGACTCTGATGATGAGCTTGAAATTCCACCTGAGTTACAAGATGTAACCATGGAGGAAGCTGAAAAAGTACATACGCAGTTGGTGGATATTTTGCCAGATTCTAAAACACGTGTTTGGGGCAAGAAAAAGGCAGTGAAAAGCAAATATCACGCTGAGAATCCGTATGTTTAGTTTGTTTGCTAGTTATTTCGGATTAATTTTCCACTATTTGGGACTAATATTACACTATTTGGGATTAATGTTCCTCGATTTGGGACTAACGTTCCTCTATTTGGGATTAAAACTCCACTATTTGGGACTAACGTTCCGCTATTTGGTATAAATATTCCACTATTTGGGATTAATCTTGCACTATTTGGGATTAATGTTCCAGTATTTGGGACTAATATTGCACTATTTGGGATTAATGTTCCACTATTTGGGACTAACGTTCCACTATTTGGGACAATTGTTTCACTATTTGGGACAATTGTTTCACTATTTGCGATTAATGTTCTACTATTTGGGACTAATATTCCACTATTTGGGAATAATGTTCCACCATTTGGGATTAATGTTCCACTATTTGGTATCAATGTTCCACTATTTGGGATTAATGTTCCACTATTTGGGATTGATGCTCCACTAATTGGAATTAATGCTCCACTATTTGGGACTAATGTTCCAGCATTTGGGACGGATGGTCCGGTATTTGAGAATAATATTTCACTTGACGTAAGTGATTTTATTTGACTAAGCTTTCTGATACTGTTTCGTGGCTCAGTAAAGGCGGTATGTCGCGGATACGTTGTTGTTCTTCATGCTATCTGCGATATTGCAACTCTCTCCTTGCATTTTGATTGTTATTGCGATTTTGTTGTACTACCCCTGTGGAACAGATTAGATATTAATATTCTAGCGACGCGATTGAATTATGCAAATTTGCAATAATGTGAATTTATTTGAGTTTTGCACTCACGTCTGACATTGCTTGTCATAAATGCTAGCTAAAGCAATCTGAAGGGATCTTAAAACTGTAAGATGTACACAGTGATTCTGGTTTGTCGCAAAGGTTACCGCCAAGCCGTATTTTTGAAGTTCGAAAGTCAGTAAAAAACTCTCCTTTTCTATTAAATCTCGTTTTTAATATTTATAGTTCATATTCCTGATCGCATCCTATACATTGTCGATGACTATTGCTTTTTCTTCTGCAATTTATTCTGTGGTTACGAAAAATTTCAGTTTGTGTGGTCGAACATATACTGAAAAGGTGAACGTGTCATGGTTACCAATTTAGGTAGCGATGAACGGAATGACCGTGATAAAAGCCGCCAGTTACAAATTTGTTTACTATTGTTTTAAGATATATTCCACCAGAAGATGGCGAAATAGAAAAGGTCGTCGTTCAAGAAGTCTACGTTGATGATGATGCCATCAAACGTGAAATCTATGTCATTAGCGATCTACACCTTGGTGGTGCATGGAGTCGTGAGATTGGGCCACGTCTGCAGGAATTCGTAGAAACATTGGCAAAAGTAGCTGAATATTATTGCCACGCTTTGATTTTGTTAGGAGATATTTTTGAAATGTGGCAAGTGCCAATAACCATGAGCCCACCTACAAACAAGGAATTTGTCGAAAAATGGAAAAATGACGAGGTAAGTTTTAATAACAGAAACTGACTTGTGATTATGACCATCAGGGTGTCGAACCCTGGTCTCACTACTGCAGATCTGACACCTTTCCTGCTGAGCTAAACGGGTTAATGGGAAAGAACGGTGTGACTATCAACTCTATTGCAGTTTATAACGCAAGACCACTCTGTCGACTTCTATTTGGAACCAGGTTTTTAATACCCAATTGATGGGTAAAGCGGATGTTAAACGTCTGGTGTCGCACGAATTTGCTTTTAACCGTTGTCATCAAGATGGAGGAGAATATAAATAATAAATATTGTGTTCTTATTTGGATTTTCCAGGGAAACTTGCGTGTTTCATTTGCAGAACAAAAAGGTGTATTTGAAATGAGGTCATGACTGACCACTCGATATCGAGGGTACTTGTGTATCCACGTGGTTCGCAACAGGCATTTTTAAACTTCTACAAGGCACATTTACATTACTTTTCCAAGCATGGTCCGCGCAGGCCAACAGCTTTTTACACTGCAAATTAACGTGCGCCGAATCAGTTCTTGAACATCAGTGACGTATCTAGCGTAAAGAGAACTGGCGCTCAATCTTATCCACGATGCTTTTTTCATTGCTCAACCTTGCCATCCGACAACCTCTGAACTGTTTTGTTGTAACCACTTTTACTTACATAGCTTATGTTGAATTGTAAAATATGGTGGCACTTGCCAAAAGTTCTGCGAGTCGGATTTAAACCCAGAATGCTCTAATCGGGTTGTAAGCACGCTAACCACTCGGGCATTCACCGACATCAGAAACGATTTGTCTCCTCCGTAAGGGATGGTTAATTGTGCTTTTTAAAAGCTGGGTTCCAGAAAGAACTAAGTCTGTCAATGTAGCCATCTTTAGTCGAAGTTTACGTACGCTTTCCTAGGGACGAGATGAAATAGAAATAAAAATAACTGGCACTGACGATACCAACCTCAAATAGACTCGAATCACCCACTGTTGGGTTTCGGCTCTTGATATCAAGGACTTGAAATGGCCTTGGCCAAACCTTTACGTCACCATGGCACAATTCTCTCAATATTGGCGGTTGAGTCTGAGGGTTGCGAGTTCGATAACAATCGCCTCCTTCTCAGTGCAGATGTTGTGGTAATGCCCCACTCATGAGGGGGTTAGTTATTTAACAACCTTGCTTGGCTTGTTGAGGTTTATCAGACTCTTTAGGCTGACCAGTTCTATCGTTTTTATCAAATGTGTTGTTCACAGAAATTAGAAAGATTTGAGGAAGCGTTTCATCAGGTGTTTGTCATGTTGGGAAGAGATTATTCTCATAGAAAAGTTTTGCTAACTGACTACGTTTGGCCTCCCCAAGTTGACCTTAGATATTGACACTGAGATTTTGTTTATGATTCATAGACAATTCAAGTGCTCATCAGAGCTGTACGTAAGCTGGCAGAAGACGACAATGTTAGAGTGTATTACGTGCGAGGAAATCACGACCATGACATCACAGAGGAGGATGTTCGTGCATTATTTGGAAACAAGGTAACAATTTTTATATGACGGCAATAGGTAACGATAGCCACATAGTATTCTTGTAACATCCTTGCTTATGGTGAATGGTCCCGATTGTTCAAGAAGTTTTGGATTCTGTATGTGGTAAATAGAAATTATTTCTGACAAAGTTAATTCATAAACATTTGCATAGCCGTTTAAGGCGTTTAGAAAGAACAAACCTTATTGGAGCAACTAGCTTATCAGGAACTTTAATTTAAACACCATACTTACTTAGAACGATTCTTGGGTTGAAATCTATTGTGAAAATCAGTGGCGGATCCGGCTTGAATTTTGAGGGATGCTGAAGTAAGCCTGCCCAGGAGCTCTGCAGACTGTGCAGTTATCAATACTTAAGGCCGGTTTCCATGCAGCCGCATTTTTGCTTGAGCGGAAAAAGCTCATGAGCTTTTGTTTTGCGCATGCTTATCTTGATGAAAATACCGCTGGGTCACAGACTTTCCATGCTCGCGAGAAACCACAGGTTTCTTAGATGATTCGGCTAATTCTGTAGCTACTTGATAGTGAGGGAGCTTAGCGTTACCATCGTGCATTTTATGATACCAACATGAAACTTGGCAGAGATGTAGAGTTCAA
>JANTCA010004763.1:0-10058 GCA_024741275.1 Chironex yamaguchii
ACGTCAAAGGTGACGTTAAAGATAAAATAAGAGACGTCAAAGGTGACGTTAAAGGTAAAATAAGAGACGTCAAAGGTAACGTTAAATGTAAATTAAGAGACGTCAAAGGTGACGTTAAAGGTAAAATAAGAGACGTCAAAGGTGACGTTAAAGGTAAAATAAGAGACGTCAAAGGTGACGTTAAAGGTAAAATAAATTAGTTTCATTCGGTCCATACCTCATTTGCAAAAGTACGTTGTAAAGCGCGGTAACGCTGAATCCATAGCCCTTAGAAGACAAGCAAGGAAATAGATTTCAAAAATAATATTCAATTTGAAATATGACTGTAAATATGGGATCTGCGCTGACAAGTGTTGTGGGAATGATGTAGGGATAACAATCTGTTCTCTACCCAATAAATCATGAATGTATTTGCCCCGTACGACAAAAATACACAACAAACGTTCTCGACAGTTGTGCCAATTGCCATGATTACACACCCAACCTCTTTTTCCTTAAACGTTTCAAAATACGAAATTTACAATGCAACGTGAGACAATTACAGAGATGTGACATCAGAATGTACTTTGGTAGCAATCAACCTGATACAACTATGTTAAGAATCCAAAAATATTATCGAAATTTCGTAATTTTGCTACCGCTGTGGAAGATAAAATAATCTCTGCGAAAATGTTTCGACCTACAGAAAAAATGTCTTGTGATTAAGGAATTGCGGGTCGAAAATTTGCGAATACATCATTTTCGTGTCCCTAAGGCAGCTAAATTACAAATTTTGTATTTGTTATAGACATACACGATAGAATACTGTTATACCCAAAATGATTATCTAATCATCATTTAAAGGATCGAACTACTTCCACTTCCTATTTCCTAGCTTTTATACAGGAGAAGACGAAACAAGCCCTTCCCAGCAACACCAGCATACTTGTTCACCAGTCTACAGATGAGAACTGCAACCTCTTCTGTTCTTGCTGAAATGTTCATCCCGATTTTCAAAGACAAAGGACTGACAACTGCTGATGGGCCATCATCCATCTGGGAATGGTATGACGATGATGTGTTTGCCGTCATCAAAGACAAACATTTAAATAATTTCTTTGCACACATAAACAATCTTCATCCCTCCATTCCAGCATCAGCATCACCATGGAAACGGAGGAAGAACCCTTTACCCTTTTTAGATGTATTAATGAAGTGGCAGTCATATTGTGAATTTCGGTGAAACTTTACAAAAAACCTGACCTACACTGACTACTACCTCGGCAACACATCCCACCATCCAGCCACAGCTCCATACAGTGTCATCACAACTCTTTTCGGAAGAGCAATAAACATCACATTAGGCCTCGCTCACTTGGGGGAAGAATACAAAAACATGAAGGATGTCCTCCTTTCCAACAGATGTTGAGTCTACATACATCAACAGGGCACTAAGCAGGGCGGTTGTACCCAAGCAAAGAGAAGAACAAGAAAACCTATAAAGGATTTGCCTTCCCGAAGTCAAGAATACCAGTGAAAAGATCAAGATATTGGAGAATCCAAACGATCTTCAGGACAGAGAGCACAAGAACACAGAAATGCTGTCAAAAGATGTGACAATAAGATACATTATCATGTTTTCTTCTGCATTATTGTCACCATTATAATTATCATCGCCCAGAGGTGGCTCGCAGAGTGGGGCTCAACCCAGCCAACAATTCTCAAATATGCCTTGTTCCTTTAGTTTTTAATATAATAATTAAAAATAATATTCTTTGTCGATTCCTTTTGATTCAATTAGCTATTTCCGCTTCATTGCCATTCTTTAGCAATTTCCTTTGTTTAAAAAATACCCGTGGTTTAGAACTTTCATCCAGCACTTTTGGGGCTAGCCCCAAGATCAGGGTAAAGCTACTAATCATATTCAGTCAAATTCGGCCCCACAGCTGGCCTACTACACTCACCATTACGTCATACTTGGGCAGTGCAAGCTAGCCACAAGCAACGGATAAAATAAAATCATATCGATTTAGGTTTGAGTTAAAGACTGTTTAAAAAGAATCACTAATGAAGTTGACAATCTAAGAAGTACATTCTATCGTCTTAATAACAAACGCTAAGTCGAAGTTAAAAAGCTTGTCCCGTGTCACACTCAGGACGCACTCATTTCACAGAAAAAATCAACCGGATGTGTGAAGCGTCACACTTTTAATGCAAATACTGAATTTGGTTTCGCACAAGCCTTGATTCTGATAGCAAAGAATTATAAAATTGGCGACTAGTCGGTCTCTAAATACTGTAAAAATTTTGAATTTTCTAACACACTCGGAGCTTCTTACTGATTAGATTGACGTAATCTTATTAAACCGTTGTTGGTGTGACCTCGAGTTCGTAATAAAATTTCATCATGACGTCATCTGCCCCTCCAAAAAAGCTCTTTACCTGCAGCCACTTTAATGGTTATCATTATTATCCAAATCACATTTCATAGGTGCTGGTCCTTGTAAACGGTAACTTTTCAGTGAACATTCTTTGCATGGGACAACCAAAGTTTTCTGTGTGTATATATGTGATTTTACATAATCAAATTTAAAGTGTTCAAATTCTCTTGGATACGCTGTGTGCATTGTTAATAAACTTGATTCGAAAGGTACGCTCCCTTTTCGGGAGCTGGATGCTCTCAGGTGCTTAATACAAGGGGCGTCTTAATAGTTGGCGGAATGGGGACTTGTTTTGAAAACTACTGAACGGGAGTAATTAGTCAGGGGGGGGGGCATCCTCCTGATTATCATGCTTATCATGCTGATTATCGGAACTCTCAAACTGCTTTAGCTACATATCCCTCTCGACGTGTTGTATTTGTGTAGTCTTTCCTCTTTTCGTTGTAAATGACCTGGTCGGAAGCACTCTCTACCTGGGCATCACTTTTCAACTTACATTTCGCACTCAGCTGCCGCAGAACATCCTTTTCTTCTAAAGTGTACTTCTCTCCTTCAGCGCTTGAAAACTTTCGACCACTCATGATACCATTTCTTATGTAATTTAAACAACTAAAAAAGAACATTTAAATGTATGAATACAATGTCATGATATCTTTTCGAATCAACAAATAGAAAAAATTGCCCTAACATATAAATGACAAGGCAGCTTTGATGCATAGATTGATTAAAATTAATAAACCGGGGGTCTAAATGAGGTCTAGAGTGGGACTATCGCATTTGATATTTAGAACAGTGACATTTCTGCCTCTCCTACCAATGAGCTTATGCACTTTCCGTAATAGGGGTGATCTCCCAAAATGTCTTAAATCATTGACTGGTAAATTGAACAAAAACATACCCCCAACGTGTGACTGAACCAAACAATTAATTCTTTTATCTTGAGCATCAAATTTGAATCTTCCAGGTTGGACTACAAAAGAAGGTGAAATTAAAGTTTAAGAAACTAGAGGAACAAAAAGTGGGGATTAAGAGGCAACTAGTTCCATATAAAAGTCGACACAGTAGCCTTGTGTAAAGTACAGAAGTAAAGTTATCATTGGGACCACCGGAGTATCGAAAAAGGCAAATGTTTGGTTTGCAAACTGAAGTAATATAGTGGTTCACAGTATTGTCTAACTTTCCATTTTAAAGAATTATACAAACACGATACATTACAAACTATGAAATTTAGCTTGTTATAGTTTGATAACATATTGTTATGATTCTTAAAGAATAATCAGTTTACTTATGCCACACACTCCACCACTATCAATGTTGCTTATTATCAAATGTTTTGCTCCTGTAAACGAATACCTTACAAGCTTACTTTACCACTCAAGTTGATGTTTAGTCGCTAGATACTACCTCCAATCCCTGGTTGAATACTAGGGTAGTTAGATCAACGTATTAAATTCTACTTTTGATATCATGCTACTTTGTTTAGTCCACTCGATAAACAAATCAATTCTGCGTGGTTTACGATCTACGTCAAATCCATCCAGTAATTTTTAGAACTAAACGTATTATTGCGCGGGCTAAAAATTTGTTCGCAAAGCATGAGGTGTTGGTTATTGTCTCGGGTATATTGTTTGAAACACAAATTAATGAATTTCCCCCTTACCCACTGCCGAGTTTCGTCTCGCAATACCAAGGACTTGAAATGTCTTTCACCAAACTTTTGTGTCGCAATAGCACAACAGTTAGCTTTAGAGTTTGAGGATTGCAAGTTAAAGCCCGGCTTCCTTTCAAAGCAGTTACTGTAAATATATATTCTTTATTAGCTCAATAATCACTGTTCATTATAAATAAAATATTTCGTCATTAAATGAACAACACTTGCATTCACAAAATTCCATGTAAATCTTCACAACTGTCATTTGGATATTTTAAGTGTACAATCAACGAAATCTTTGAAAGAGAAAATGATTCACTCACTATCCTCAGGGATGTTTAAGACTTTATAAGGCAAAACATATATATCCTTTTCCCCTAATGAAAATATGGCGAAGTTAAAACTTTAAATATTTATTTGTTATATTCTTCCTGGAATATAATTCGTGCGTATGTACTTGAATTTTATCACGGATGACAGCTACTGGGCAAATTACATCACAGAAAGATTTATAAAGAGACAGTTACTTTAAAGGACATATACTTGGCATTCAAAAGTTTTAGTTATTATTGCTTTTATTTAGGTTTAACCTGCCATCCTTCCACAGCTAGATTTTGAAGTTGGGCCTGAAAAACATAAAGAATAAACATGTTATAACGCACGCACTGTGTACACCTTATCGTGGATTCCCAGAAAAAAGGTCAAACAGTTGGAAACAGATGAGTTGTAAATGAAGTGTTGGCGAATTCAAACCACCTGACGTGGCATGGACAATACATTTCATTCTTCGCAACTATCAATGATTCGCAAGTAAAATTACAGACCAACAGAGCTAAATTCTCCAGGTTACATTGTTAAATGATGTGTTGCAGAATTTATCTCCTTTCATCCTCTCGTTTATTTCATGTTAGCACAACAAAAAGGTCTGATTTGTTTCGTATTGTTTAGCGAACATACCGTATAATTACACAAAAACGTGGCAGCAAAGGCTGAGAATCTTTAGGACTTGACTACACGGAGATCAAGACACCTTCCTAGAAGGATCCGCCAACCAGAACTGTCAAACCATAGCCCTTCTTTACACGCAAACTCAAGCATCAAGGATCGCCCTTGTAGTAGAGCTAGCATCGCGGCTCTGTCGCTACGCTTGCAAAAACAAAAAGGGTGGGTGGGTAAGTGTTCGCGTTTCCTCACTTAAACTTCGTTGGCTGCAGTTTTTCAGTGTTATTGCCCACTATTAGCCATGTTAAGACATCAAAAAGAATCGCCAAGGCCATCTGATCTTGCAAGCTATTTGATCAATCATAGGCTTTCGTTTCAGCGGTCTTTCATCACTGAATGGACACCAGTTCGTCCAAAGCGGTCGAAGAAATCGGAGGCACTGAAGGCTGATCTACGTCTGGGCTATCCGTAGACAATTTAAGCCAATTTTCTGTAATTCCACTTCTTTCGGGTGTTGCACCGCTTAAAAGTAGGCTACTGAGTGGACAAAATAAACCAACATGTTCAAAGAGAACAAAAACTGTCCTTTATGAAAAGCACAAGTTGGGGAGCGCTGACCAACAGCATTAAAGAAGACTACATGCATCAAAGACGCCTTTACAAAGAGCATGAAAACATCCTCTCCCTTCAAACATCAGTCAGGAAGCTCTTACCAAAGGTATCGAGAAGCCCTTAAAGTTATCGAATAACCCCTTAAAATGCATAGATGGCACTTATCAAATGTAGAATATCCTCACAAAATAGTACAAGTCGCCATTACAAAATGCATAGCAGACATTATCAAAAGTACCTAGAAAGTCCTTATAGAAGTATGAAAGATGCCATTATAAAATGTATAGAGGACCTTATCAAATGTATCTAGAAAGTCCTTACAGAAGTATGAAAGACGCCATTACAAAATGCACAGAAGACCTTATCAAATATACCTAGGAAGTCCTTACAGAAGTATGAAAGACGCCATTACAAAATGCACAGAAGACCTTATCAAATGTATCTAAAAAATCCTTACAATAGTATGGAAGACGCCATTATGAAATGTGCGGAAGACCTTATCAAATGTATCTAGTAAGTCCTTACAAAGTTATGTAAACAGTACTTACAAAATGCACAAAAGGCCATATCAAGAGTATCTGGAAAGTCCTTACAGAGTTACGTAAAGAGTATTTACAAAATGCATAAATGAGCGTATTTAATCCTTTGCAAAAACAATTATATAGTTCCTTATCAAGAGAAGAGAAGGCCCAGGACTTATCTAGGTATCATCAAGGTAAGAATGAGCACTTACACATTGCTTATTAAGGACTGTCCCGATCTTTTGGACGGCTGTTTCCCATAACTCGTCGACTGTCCCTCTAAAAAAGATTTACCGGGTCTTAAAAAACAACATATGTATATGAGCCAACGATATAGCAGCTAACAGAGAAACAGATTCATACAAATAACATAGGGATACAAGGAGAAGGATTTAAGTTAACAACTACAATAGAGGAATAGTGTAAAAGGGATATTTTGCAACTTCCTTACTATATCTGTTATAAATTTATGTGCTCTTTTTAAGATCAGAAATAACACCTGAATTATCCAATTAGCAAAATATAGAAACAACGGAAAGCAAGTATGGAATTTTTTAAAAGCTTTTTATGGTATTCGCTCCATTCAATGTTTAAAACAGAAAACATAAATGCAAGAAGCTTTCAAGAGCAAGAGATTAAAACGAAAGACTTGAAGAAATTAGCATTACATCAAAGTAGATTCAGTGGAGAGAAACCTATTTGTATAAAGGAGTAGACAGGATGGTCAAGTTTAGTAGATGTAAGGTCATGATTTTGAGAATTGGGGATTCGAGTACGGGTCTCAGAGCCGCAAAACAGACGCCTCTCTCTCTTCAGTTAAACAGCTCAATAGAAAAGGTCGAAAGACCATTAGACATTCAACCTTATCAATAAATGGATGCATTACTTTGGGTCAGATACCTACACAAGCTTAAACCTGATTTGATCTGACGCACATTCGGCCTAAGTTTGTAGGTAATTAGAAATTTCTCATCGTATCTAAGGTTGCCAGGAAAAGTATTAGCACAATTTTAATGCGAGCGCAATTTTTTATTTATTTTTTATTTTTTATTTCAGTTTTTGTATAGATAGCTTTGGTCAATGAACTTGACTACCGTGTAAAATTCTGCTGCTTTTTGGCTGTTAGTATTTACAAAATTCATAATATCTCCTTGGAGCAACGTCGGCTTCTAAGCAGCCTTCCTTTGAAAATCAAAATAAATTGAGCATCCAACTGAAACTTTCCTTGAAACATCCCTGCTTTTACAAAAACATATTGGGCTCTCGTAAACGCCAAAATTTGTTTAAAGCTTCCATTTTAACTAATTCAAAACGTAGTTAGCTTCAATGTAAAGCAAAAGAAATGACTTGACTCGATCTGAAAATTCCACAATTCTAAATAACATCAACTAAAATGCAACAGAATTTAACACAGTAATCAAGTGAATTCATCACTAGCACCAGTGTAAAAGGGCAAATAAAAGAGTGCTCTAATAATTACATTAAAATCGAACTAAAACTTTTCAAAGCAACTTAAGTTACCGTAAAAATGTTCGTATCACCTCGTAACTAAGCCCGGACGCGCGTTTGATAATTTCTAGTTTAAGTAATATATTTCTGTTGAAAAGATTTTGATCATATCTATAAAGGGAAACAACTCCACTCGAACTCACAGCGGCTGTTTTTAGCTGCGGCCGTTATCAACAGAATGCTGTTAGTTAGAAGTTTACTAAAAAATTCTCTAAAGATTCCACGAAACCCGTTTTATGTGATAAGACATCCGAGTGTCAGTTTTGAAGATATTGGCTTATGCAGAATGAAAGCAGCCGTCCATAACGGGTTTTGTTCATGTGCGGTAAAAAAGTGGAATACAGAAATTTGTTTCGGTCATTAAACTTCATTCTGATTGCGTCGATTTCTGTCGCAAACATACTCAGAACTCACAGTAAAGTTTGTTTTGGTGTCTTACGAAAAAGAGGTATCGCCTTCAAAATTTGCTTTATACATATAAATATACATATACATATACAAATACATATACATATGTACATAAACATATACATATACATAAACATATATATATACATATACACATACATATACATAAACATATAGATAAACATATACATAAACATATACAAATACAGATACATAACCAGATACAAATACATATACATGTATCTATACATATACATATACAAATAAATATACATAAACATATACGAATACATATAAACATAAACATATACATATACAAATACATATACATACACATATACATATCTGTAAGTATGTGTATTAAGTATGCCTTTAAGTATGTTTTAAAGCAATGTCTCGAATTTTCAAAGCAAATTTTCAAGTTTTGTACCACAAAAAGATTGTTTAGAGGAGGTATGTGATAGAAATCTAGTTTTAATACCTTTAGCGTACCTATGTCGCGGGTTTTTGTTGTGACAAAGACAACTCCTTTTCCACCAACACTTATTTCGGCAAATGACATATTTTTGGAAAATTGCCTCGTATAAATTGTCCAAAACTGCCACAATTAAGATGTACAGTTGAGGACACGCACTGCCTAACACTGTAAAAGGGAAATAGGACACTGACGACCCTTTCATAAACAATAGATGTTTACACTTCGAAGGGAAGACGCGTAGTATGCAACTGCGGAATTTGTCACGGGAAATAAACGAACAATAAAAAACAGGGCAACAGTGGAAGTGCAGTACTGATACGCGCTTAAACCGGAAATGGTCAAACACAAGTTCGGCCTTGGTTACCAGGTGTTCGAAATTTTTCGTCGGTAACTAAGGCCGCCTTAAAATCTTTAACATCAATGTTTATGCAATTATTAGCAACACTTTTCATTTAAATCTGAGTAAAGATGTTATAGTTCAATTCACTTTATCACAAGATAAACTTTTGCTGCTTTTTAGCTGTTGTTAATGACAAACTTATAATATTTGTAAGGAACAACCTAGTCATATTAAAGAATATTGTACCGAAATTGAAAGTACATGGGGCATGCAACTGAGATGGTCCTTTAAATATATTATTCGTGTTAATACGATAGCCTTTTTGACGGCAATAAATGCCCCAAAACTTTGATTCCTTTATTTGAACTAATTCAAAAATATAGTTAGCGCCAAACTGCAAACAGAAGGGAGAAGTTCACTTGACCTCTAAAACTTGCAACACACTCACAAAGTAGTAGAATCCAAGCCAGTCATAAAGAAGATTGATCAATATCATCTGCACACACATTTAAAAGAAGAATCTTGCTAATAAAAATTGTTAAATTTTCTAAAGCGGACTTTAGTTACCAACAGTAATATTTCGAACGCCATGTAACCAAATTCGAACTCGCGTTTGACCATTTCCGGTTTAAGTCCGTATACTCCATAATGAGGAGTAAACGAATCTGGGAGTTTCCTTAAGACAGACTTTTTTCTTCCCCTTGTAACATTTACTAAATTAGTTTTAACTAATGTTTCCTGGATACGTTTGATTTCCGATATGTGGGTTCTCAGGCCTTTTAGCGAATATCCTCGCGTAAGTTGGACTTCTGGCGGGATTCGAACGCTTCCATTCGAAACTTCATGAAAAAGGAGGAAGTAAAGCCACAACTTGATGATGTAGCTGTCATCCCAGAAGCCAAGCAAGACCTAGGGATTAACACTGACCCTCCAACAAAGGACGACATTGTGACTGCCATCAAGACCTTCAAAAACGGCAAGTCACCAGGCCAGGACAATCTTGATGCTGAGCTGCTTAAAGCAGACCCTGAGTTAGCAGCAGACATCTTCCTGCCACTATTCACAGCTGTATGGAAGCGGGAGAAGGTACCTGATGATTCGACCAAAGGAGTGATCATCAAGATCCCCAAGAAAGGGGCCCTGCATGACTGCAACAACTGGAGAGGGATCACTCTAC
>JANTCA010004764.1:0-10058 GCA_024741275.1 Chironex yamaguchii
TCACGACATAGTATAGCAACTACGTGTCTTGTTTCTTAGTACCTCTCGTATTTATCCCTCCATCATGAGTTTAACATTAGCATCATTATCATTGTAATGCGTCGTCACTATCACCGATATCATCATCATTATAGTCGTAGGTGGCGGTGCCATTATCGTTAAACCAATCACTACAATCATCGTCATCGCCGTAATAAAAGGCTTGCGGCTGACAGACGCTGTTTCAGAAATACGGCCTCACCATTCTGGACGTCTGTACTCAAATATCTTCCTATCTTTCATCGCTGTCACTTGGGCCCCGATGTCGAAGTCTCTCTCATCAGTCGGTTTGTGTTATCCTCAATGTCATGCAAACGTCTTAAAAGACACTGTAGATACAAAAATAGTACCGTTTTGCACCCTTTGATGTCAGATAGTCAATTCAGTACGTACGAACTCTTGCCGTATTTTCACAATTCAATCTTCTTTCCACTGTACTATTTGAACTGTATTATTGCAGGATGATGATTACAACCTACTCTATTGTTTCATTGTGAAGAAACTTAAGAAGAGCATTAAGCTTACCTACCTTAGCAGTTTCGTATTTATAATAGCCTTTTTGTATCTTCTTTTCGTCTACATCGCAGAAGCAAGAAACCTAGAAACATGATTTGTGTAAGTGAGAAGTCAAAAACTTCATGAAAACAAAATAATTCAAGACCCCCTGAAGACAGACTTAGTAGACTTTAAAACAAAATTGTATTACTGTATGCGAATGAGCGAATATAGATAATACTAATCAACACTGTATGAAGAGTTTGCTCCAATCGGGGGCAAAAACAAATGAAATATAAACTTGGCAGTGATTTTTTCTTATTGCCAATACGTTAAATAATAGTAACCAAAGAGATATCTCGAAACAGTGCAGTACTCTACCAGAAAAAGACACCTTGCAAATGCGCAGTTCAAGAGAAGCGGATCACCGAATACGCACAACAGTCTTTACAATCATATTTCATCATCCTCATTATTTTTCAGTGGTTTAAACAATCAACCACCAAATGAAGCACCGTACTTGACATTAAAGCAAAACACTAATAGAGGCCGCAGACAATAGAAAAAAGAACAAAGAAAAAACCCGGGTACTAAGATGCCTACACTAGTTTATAATACAAGTTGTTAATGACCAATACCTCAGTCAAAGTAAAGAGAGCTAGACGCATTCAGAGAGCGCAAAGCTCCGCTAAGCCAGTATCATTATTCAATCAACAGGCGTTTTCTCAGTGACATGCAAAGAATTGATTTAATTTCACAATTTATCTTGCGTGGTATTTTGCGTGGTAATCCTTAAATCATAAAAGCATAAGAAGATCTCTTTGTCTTCTTGTTTATCGTTTATTGTTGGATTATGTCTCGCTAGCACTATGAAGCTTTCATTACCGAAAAGTGATCCAGAATCTAGGATTTCATTCAGATCATCGCCCAAAATTTAATGGGATCTCACTTGGATCATGACTGATCATGTGACATTGTTTGACAAGGATCAGTCCAGTAGTTCTGGCGTAATCCCGCTGACTGACAGACAAACAATCAAACAAATAGACAAACAAACGCAGCCGAAAACAACACACCCTCGGCGGAGGTAATAAATAACAAAGCAAACACCATAACAATTTAACACTCGCTACCCTTTCCTTGTACCTTTGCTCTGTTCCTTGGACTTAACGATCGATAGAGTTTTCTTCCCTGTTTTCCTGCATTCCAGATAGTAAAAGAACTCCATTTGTCGAGTACATTCGTTTCGAGAATGTTAACACGTAAACACCAAATTGTGTCCTCATCAACACTAAATGTGGCAGCGGATAGATGATACCTATAAATCAGCAATGTCTCATCAACACGCAAGACTTTACCACCTTGGTTAATATGCCGATAAAAAAAAGTTAGGTCTTCAGGAAATCCCTAGGTGAAAAGTAAACCAGCAATAGTAACAAAGTAATTTTTGAAGTAAAAGTTTCAACAGTATACCAATTGAGGATAAACCACATGTTTCACGTTATTTTCCCCTACATTCTAATCTTGTATATTGCCAAACTTTCGTTATAGTTAGTGTTGCCCAGAAAATATGGCTGACTTTTTATAAGGCTGATCACGGTTTACTATGATCCACGTGACACAGTGCAAGTTTAATTGTGGTGGTAGAGCGACTCCTCCTGACGCTTTAAACGGATTCTGTTGCATAAAATACAAAGGTAGCTCTTCTCGTGCGCCTTAGAAGCATTAGGTTAGGTCTACAAATACAGTGATATAAGACGTGGGACGCAACCGGCTCGACTGATACATTCTTGTGATGAGTTTTACATTAACTTAAACATATTAAGAACTTCTTACAAACGTCTATGTTTACTTCTTAAAAACTTTACATCTTACGAGCATCAAGAAATGGAATCATTAGCTTGCTAGCAATATTTTCAAAAAGTTAGAAAGCAAAGTAAGGTGGACAGAGGAAATAAAAAAGTAGCAGTAATCGTCTATCAGGACGATGCTAAATGATTGAAGCTGGTAATGACGATCACGTCATACTATGGATCAAGCCGGTATGGTGGTATGACTATTTCCTACTGTATCATAGCTCATAACTGCAAATACTAGGTAGGATTCAGAAGGTGATGTCAGAAGAATATAAGGATTATTTGTATTTAAAAAAACATATACAATTTTTAAATCTCCCCTATCCATTCACTACATTATTCTTACCTTGACAATTTCATCAAACGGACCTGCCTTTTCGTATACACTCCGATGGCAAAACCACGTGGGTTGTATGACTGTAGGACCAAATGAGGTATAGACCTTATCGCAGAAAAAAAGACAATCCTTATTCAATATTAAATTCAAGGTTGCAAAGACAAAATTGTCAGTGTGCAACTATCTTCAATACAAGCTATACCCAAAACCTCCTATCATTAGAACTTCAAAAAGAAGAGCATTTTCCTGTTAAATCACTTAATAAATAACTTCATTTATTTGTTATTACTCCTTTTGTGTAAACTGTCAAATAAGCAATTTATTAAACAACATATTTGCACACTTTTTACTGCCCCCCCTTCCCCCCCCCCCAAAAAAAAATAATAAAAAAATCAGGAAGGTCAGACGGCAATAGCAAAGAAAATTGTAGCCTCGAATAAAGTCAAACAGAACATATAAGGAAAATAGAATTACCTGAGTGAGAAGCTGAGATTTACTAAGGGTATTAGCCCATACTGTGTACCTCTTGGTGGCGTCCTTTGGAGAACGTTCAAACTGGCTTCCTACTATCTAACGTGAGAAGGACATACACAAGACATTAATGAGTTTTCAGCAACAAAATACAAAATTTGTAACATTTGTTGGGAGAAAACGATCTACCCACAACTTCTCGAAAAATTGAGGGAGAAATAGCAACACTATCATATAATTTACCATAATGCCACGTAACCATAAGTGAACTTTACTGAGTTTCAAAATACGAATTTTCGTTGAGTTTACAATTGCATGCTCAATACCCACATTACCTGTATGAAACTATATCAAAGTAAATATAGAAAAAGCCGGGATAAAAATAGGAATCTTGAGCTTATTGGTGTATCCAATTGGTGTATATATTTAACAGTCGGTTCACAAGAAATAAGGAAGTTTCGACTATTAGACTTAAATACTACAAATAACTACATTTTAAAATATTTGGAGTTTGTACGCGTCAACTATTTTAAATTGTCTTAAGTTAAATCCTTGTTATTAGAATATTCCTTGACTGTCAGTTAAAAGTCAATTGACGTGTCTACATTGTCATTATCATCAATTATAGGATAGGAATTCCGTGCATATACACGGTAAAGGGCCTCTTAGCGCCATTGATAAAGAAGATCTAATCAATGACTTTACTGATTGGTAACATGAATGGCGTAGAGACTCAGGTGGTGTAGATTAAACATCACAAAGAATTTGCCATGTAATAAATCAAACCAGTCAGAAAAGAAACCACATAACTCGTTCACGAAGACGTTTATAGAAAAAAGATCCTGTCGATCCTATTGATCTGTAAATATGACCTAATTTCACTTTATGCTTATAATAGAAGGAATGTCGAGTTCGGAACCAAGTGTCCCTTAAATACAAAAACCTTAATTGTATAATTGTATAAACCTAACTTGTTATAATCAATTTTAGCATAAGACTATGCTTTTCAACTAGTGTTGCATTGTTAAATATGTCTTTTCATTCTATGTTTGATGTGCTGTGAGTAAATTTCACACACCTAGCTCAAAGAATGTTCAGTAATATCTGTTAGTGTTATTGCTCTTCAGCATCTTCAATGGCAATGAATAAAGTAATTCGCAAAGCATTTATAGAAATAATGACTCAACCGACATAACTTCATCGAGTGCTTCAAAGTGGAAAGGGATACTGGCTGGTATCTTTAGCCCAGATGAAACCAAAATGAACAAGGTACTATGGACAAATTGGATTAATATGCAAAATATAGTTTCCTGTATGTTAAATTTAACATTACCTAGCCTTACATGTGCATAACGACAGAGCATACCAGTACAAACCCTTAAATGCTGCCATTTTTTGTGTGCCTCTTCATCTGTAGTTTCAGAGCACTGTGTTCCATTTTGACAATCATGAACAAAAAGTCCGCTCTATTCTTATGAAACAATTGCCAAATTCATCATGCAATGAGATGTATACATCAGGAAATTGGAGCAGTTTGAATTAAAATTTTGGCATGCTTTAAACATAGGCTGCTTACACCCCCCCCCCCCTTTTCCTGTCAAAGAGCGTGGTTGGAATACAGATTTTAGGACATTTTGTTACACATCAGCTTATAACTCTCCATAATCATTGTCCGGATACATATTGAGACGTATTGAGAGCAGGGAGTCTTCAGCAAGGTATCAAAATTTTATTGCTGCATACCTTTCAACAAAGCATTCACATGCAACAATACGACACCAACATGTACTAACATCTAAATAGTACTAGCACAGTAAGAGTACAAAGAATAACAAATTGTCTTTCCAACAAATGCACTTACAGCACTTGGGTTTCTTTTTGCTTCTTCAAGCTGCAACTCAATTCTCCTAGGGTACATCCAATCATCCTGGAGAACGGATTGTTAAAGGCTAAACCTCAAAACAGTTGCACAGCAGTGTTACAACTACACACAAATAATAGAAACATAAACCCTCTTCTGATTTGCAACTGCTAATTCTTTTGGCATGTTCAATAACTAGAATCAGTGAATATCATAATTGACACTTTGTATGGACAATAACTGACAGGCAAAAAGTGTTGCACTAGTGTGGATCAATTATGATAAAATTCATAACAATGGCTATCTTTTTTTGCTGGATAACTCCATTCATGCCTATATACATTTACCAGGAGGTTCTAAGTTTGAGGTCAGGCTGTCCATAATACAGAGACAGGTGAAATAACAAGTTACAAAAGCTATACAAAAGGGGTTTCTATCCATACTCAAATCCATCCAGTCATCCGAGCTTCCTTGTTCAATATTCTATTCAGTTCCCAACCAAGAAACTTTATTTTTCCAATAGCTGTAGCATATTCACAGAATTTTCCCTTGCATGTTAGGATCTGTCCATTGACCTCTTTGAGCTTTGTTCTATATCTGTTTCGTTTCTTCAACCTATTCAGGCAACATTTGCAAATATAGTGCGAGTATTACTTCACGATGAATGACAGGTCATTTGGTTCTGCCGAAATATTAAAATCTCTTTTACCATTAATGAAATTCCCATCACTTGGCAAACACAAATAATTAAAATAGAAAGCGCAGCTCCACTCAGGATTTTCAACAATCAAGCATTATCATTCGCCATTGCAGGGACCATTGGGAACAATTTCTGAACATGAAATCCTAATCGGTTACACAGACCATTCTCCATCTTGTGGTAACTGTCTGGAACACAGGCTTAGTCAACAGTGAAATGCTTCAAACTATAATTTCTTTGGAACATGTAGCTAAACTTCAGTTCACAAAAATTCAAAATACGAATATTGCTTGACTCCTAGATTCTTTTAGATTAACCAAGGACCGGCAGGCCAGGGCACATTTTACTAATGCCTTTTAACAGCTTGGTTTGTAAAATCCTTAAGTTCTCTTGAAAAGTACACCCAAAAGTTTCTGGCCTCAACTCGTGATATTCTTCAGCTGTTAACAGACTAAACAAACCTTTAAGGATACTTCATGTTTACATTTTTTTAACAGCAAACTTCCAAAAGTTTCTACTTAAACACACTGAATTGTAGGCAACTGAAGCAGGCAGGGCAAATTCAATTTTGGCTGTCAAAACCTGGCTTGGACATGCATACTTATCTAATCATCCGATTTTCAGAGCACAGTGTCTGGTTAATTAAGCCCGATTTTGAGCAGAAAGTTTTCAGCCCCTCCACGAGCAACAACAGTCACTACCCAAGTACAGAACAAGCATTTTCTTCAAAACTGGGAAATGACATAAATGGAATGCAGTAACGTGCCATGTAAACCCTTTAAAAGCTCAAAAATTGAAAATTCTTTGAAAGTAAATATTTCTAGAGGCCTGTTTATATGAAAGAATTGTACTTGAAGAATAATATATTTCTATCATTCTTGCAACATTCTCCTGATGTTAACACGCAATGACAAAGGAACAATAATGTGCTGAAGAATATTCATAACTATACTTCTTCCATTATTCTTCTAAAAATACACAGTAGAATAAGTAGGAAACAGTACGATAGTAAGGAATGCTGTTTGTTGGATGTTAGTAAGTAATAAATTCTGAAGATGGAACAAGTATTATCTCTTAAGCAGTCATCTTTGCTGCTGGTTTGAAAATGATGGGGAAAACAAGGAAAAAAAGCAATTGTAAGATTTGGATGAAGAACTGGTTGGATCTTGGCTGTGAAAAAAGGTGTGTGCAATTATACTAGAAATGAATTAAGGCTATGAGACTGAAAAATTCCTTATGTTGCTGCTAGTGAACACAGCAACATTTCAGGTACTTATATCATGTTACATTAATAGCAGCAGACATTTACCTGGTGTCAATTAAACAAATATTGGAGTTGTTTAATTCAGTGGAGACATTTATTTTTGTCAAAATCAATTGGTGTACAAATTCATTGCCTGGTTGTTCTATTTTCTTTCTCTCACATCTGATTCTGTGTTTAGTTCTCTCATACCTCAATTTTAGATCTACAACACTAACATTTCTTTGAACAGCTTTCAACATTAGCTGCATCAGTCATTCCATTACCGAAATATTCTTCGATGCCTGATTTAAATCAAACTAGTTTGACTTTATTCAGCCACTCAACAATATTTAAACAATGGGAAAGTTGATACTCGAATGAATGTCATAAGACATTTATCACAGTGTCCTTTAAGGGCAGAATGTTGTTAGGATCTTGTGAAAAGTTGGATAACCTTCAAGAAAGATGCAGAGAATGTGACATGGCATTGAGTGCTCATATTGTTTCCATACAAGGTTGGGGACTCACTGCTTCTGCAAACCAGTTTTTGTTTATGATTTGTTGGACTCAATGGCATAAATTAAGTGCAATTTGACTTACAATTTGTCACAGAGAGATGAAACCAATACAATGTACTATTTGAGGAACAACATAAATGTTTGTCTGTACCTCGCATGTGTTATTGATTGCCTAGCTTCTGTTCATGCATTTGATGTTTTTCACAGACAGCATTAGTTATTCTTCTTTGTTACATGCTCTACTGATATTGGTGCAGTTGGCAGGATGAAATTATGTGGTGAATGTTAGGTTTAGAGGGTGAATTTAGTATAATTGAGTACGCTGTACAAAATTAAAAGCGTGACAACAGTGAAACAAAATGGGTCACTGTCGTGTCTGCAACCTATAGGGAGTAAAGTATTTGATCACATAAATGTTTAGTCAAGTAGCATCATAACAACTGTAGCTCATCAAGTTATATAAAGTGTGATAAAGTCAAAAAACAAATATGAAATTAGACTCACAGCATCAAGGAAACATAAATATTCTCCGTTACTTTGATAAATAGCATGGTTCTTTGCATATCCAACTGGAAACAAGTAAACAACATACAAAGTAAAAATTATACACAAACAAAGCTTCTCAGGCAGTTAATATTTAAAGCACATACTGATTTCTCATTATTAAAGAGTGGCATAAAATACCAACATTGTTATCATTTTATTTGTTAGTAAGTTTTTTTCCTTCCCATGGACTTCAAAAAGACCTTCATGTAAAGTTTATCATAATAGTAACTGCTAGACGAGAGAAAAATTTGTGCAAGCTTACAAGTAATAAAAACAGTAAAAATCAGTAGCTTTAGATAAAGTAAATGAAAAATATATATACTTCATCATCCTGTACAGATTTGCCACTGGTGACCATAACATGTATATACATACATATTGAAAAGCTCACAAAGCTCACAGATGTCACTAAATCAAATTGGGCATTGATAGTAAAAAGTGATACTGAATTAATAAAGTGCTGACTTAAAACAGAGCTAGTGTGATAAGATTTTTCTTATCCCATGTCAAGTAATCCATGTTTCCTTCAGAGAAAGGCAAAGAAAAGTACAATTGAAGTAGATTTTGATAGGATCTCTTGCAATTAGTCTTCGCATTTATCAATGCTGTGTGTCAAACATAAAAGGCCACACAGGAAAATCAATCACTGAGGTATATGCAAGAGTGTACAGGACGCTTTCTGAAAGAAGATGTAAGCTACTACAATATAATTAATTTGTAAATTATTCATTAGTAGCCACAAGAAAATAAATTACATTCCGTTTACCTTGCCTTTGCTACAGTTGTATTCCAGTATCAACTCACACAATGCAAGTTTGTACCACTGTTTTTTGAACCAGTTGCATAAAAAGTGCCACTTTCAAAAATTGACATTCTTGAAAGTAGGCCTATACCTTGTAATTAAATTTCTGAGCACAAACAAATACGTTGAATTTCTATGAAAAATACAACATACCACCACCTGGACTTGCAGTTTCATTCTCTTTTAAAATAAACTGAATTTCATTCTCTTCAAAGTGCCTTTTCCATCTCTTGATTATCTCAGATGAAAAATCCTTAAATACAGACAGAAGTAATACTAACACTAAAGTGTATAATCTGTTTATTTTAATGTAGCAATATCTATTCTTATTAGCAGAGTAGCCTACTAAAGAGACTGCGTTCGGATAAACTCCATATTATATTTGTAAATGATCAATCAACTCATCAACAAGAATTACAACGACAAAGAAAGTGAAAAACCACATGGTAAAGTTCAAAGTTTTACAATTAGCTAAAATGGCTACTAACATCAAAACAAGGTTAATACAAAATGTAGTAAATAATGAAACATATGACACTTACAGTTCCAACAATTCTATTAAGCCGGGTTTACTGATGTATTAATTTCATTGTCAAATCTTCAGTCGTTTCTCTTAATTAAGGTAAACATAAGTTTCCATACTTTTACCAATGTCTGCAAAACTAATACCAGAAAACACTTTTGAATTATTGCCAAAAAAGATACAGTCACTTTGATATTATCCTTGGTGTTAGCATTTGTGTAAATAATTTGATAGCAACCAAAATGTTATGTATCAAATATTATTGTATGGGTAGATCATATCATTATTGCTGCATCAAACCCTACTTAGTTAGATGACAAAAATTGCTATATGAAACATAAATTTTGCTGAAGGAAGATTTGGGTGAGTTGTAATGGTTATTTTGGTATACAATTCACTAGAGATGACAATTCTGTCCAAATGAAAGAATAGGTTCTAGAAAACATTTGATGATTTAAACATATGACAGATTGTAAAGCTAGATCAACTTTATGTAATTTAGATATTTGAAATGACAAGACTCAAGGGGAATTTGAATTATGTGATGCAAAGTTATATTGAAGTATTGTTTGTAGTATATTTGTATTAGTAAATAAAAGAAAGGATGTTGATGTTAGCAGCAGACGCAGTATACGGATAGTTCAACAATGTTTAATAACGACTCAAC
>JANTCA010004765.1:0-30525 GCA_024741275.1 Chironex yamaguchii
GGACTGGACCGATCCAATATTATTGAACTTTTATTGATGATTTTTGTATTCTTTGTTATTGTAACTTTTACCATTTTATCACTAATGCAGTTAATGTTGTACGTTTATACTTCTATTATTAATCGCGCTGTCCCTACATTTGCCAGGAGAAAACAGTGTGGAATTTTAAGTGTAATTATATAAAAAGGTATTTTTGTATTCTGAAAGGAATTCAAATATATGGCGATGATGTTTAAGAAAAAATTATTATTATCATCATCATAATCATAATCATCGTCATCATCATATTAGCTGTAATGTTGTCATCTTCACCATTACCATTGTCATAATTGTTTTCATCTTCATAATAGCAATTGTCTCTGCTATCATTCTTGATATTACTACATTTTTTCATTATAAGACCTTTTTATTTTTATGTACTTTGATATACATTTGAGACAACCTACCTCTCCTTACTATAGCGGTTAATGAAGCACATAAGCTTTTAAAAAGTGAAGAAGATACAAGAAGAGTAAAAAAGATTTTGGAAGAAGCAGATGCAATGGTGCAGCACCAGGTGAGGAGATGTGCATGTTTTATAATGCAGAGTGTTTGCTACTGCTGCTATATTTCCTTTATGCCATCAATCTTGTGATTCTAAGTAAGCAAGGTGTTTGTATGCCAGAGAAAGAATCTCTCAGAAACTGTTTCCAGAATGTTTATAGCACTCCTGCAATATGAGTGTTTAACCACTGTTTACAGGTTTTGTATAGACAATAACTCTGGCATAGCTGCTGCAGTAATACTTTATATATCACGTAGAAATTTCCTCTCTATATATTCCCCACATTGTTTTTTATGCATATGGTAATATGTCTTACATTAATGTTACAAATTTGTTTTATATTTGTGCAGATGCCTCAGTAATCAGTTTGTAAATTGGAGCCCATACCCTGAAACTTTGAAGCCATTATATGCCAGCACAGTTTGATATTACCTATCATGCAACTACAAATAGTCCAGTGTATAATTGTAGCAATACAAAACATGAACTAACCATTAAAGATCATGAGGTCAATATTTATAAATGTATTTTAATATTGGAGCTTTAGAACAGGGCAATTTATTTCAGTTGTGTATTGCTTTAGATGGATGAATTTGTTTTTGTTAAAAAACCTCAGATCATAACTGAAGCAAAGATTTTGCAATATTCTAGCTAAGAGAAAAACGCAAGGAAGCTAAAAAGAATGGACAAAATGCAATTGAGGAAGACCAAGATCCAGTTTTGGTATGTTTTTGTATTCAATACTTGTTCCTGGTACTGCAAGTAACTTTGCACTTTAGTAGATAAAGAAGCAGTAACTTACAAATTGTTAGTTGTGTACCATAGTAAATTGCTACTCTAAAGTACATTGCTAAGAGCTCCCCGGGTAAGTTAGGCAACTCTTCCTATCAGCAAAGGTGATGAAAATAATTGAAAATCTCACATGTACAGGTTTTAGTTAATACTAATCCCGGTACTTCTGCTACAGAGAGCTTTATGTCCTTTTAAGTTACTTGCACTATATAACTGTAACATAGAATTTATGCATTTGTGCATGGTGTTGGTTTTATACTATTTGTTAATGAGACTATGAATATGAAGTAGTGTGAAAAACACGCCAGATATGACAATAGCACTGGCACAACTTTTTTACCTTAAAATTGAACAACCTCTTCAATTTGCAAATCGTTTTATACTGCTCCGTGGTAGTTTTAGTTTCTACCTGGCTATTGATAAAGTTCATTGATCTAGACAACTGGTTTTTACATATGTGACAACGAAACTCAATATAAAATTGTCTCATCGGTCACAATGTATTGGTCACAGTTTTTTGCTTACTTTAATTTTAAATGTGTAGTAGATTTTCATTCAGGATCTGAATGATTGAATAATTTCCCTTAGAATGCAAAATTAATGTAGTAAAGTTTTGACATGTGTCAGGGATCCCAAGCTCCATTATTGTAAACGTCTGAAAAAGACCCTTTAACCTGTGCAATAAAAAGTTTAACGAACTTGAAATTAGTACCATAGTTTACAGTAAACATTGGAGAATTTACGATCTTTGTTTTGTGTCCATATAAAAAGGATTTAATTTTGTGAAGTAAATTTTAGGATATAGTTTGAATTTCGCAATGACTTTTTTGCTAAAATCGTGTCGTAAAGAATACATTGGATGTAGTTCATGAATGAAAAATTAAAAAATGCATAGTTATTTAAAAAAGGACATTACTAGTACGTTATAGTCAACGTAAGAGACGTACTGTATGAGTAACTGAGAACCAAGCTAGGCATTCACTGTGCCTGTGCTATTGGAACCCGTTCTCGTTGAAATTAACCTTTAAATCAGTCTTCCCAGACTATAGTCAATGTTTTATTCGTCGTGGTTGATCTAAAACATTATTATATAATAAAAAATTATCATCTGACTCTTCGTGATATCTCCACTGTTCCACTGAAATCTGCAACATAAGTTTTATTTGCAAGAGTTCGTTTACTTGATGCAAAGGCGGATATTAGTCCTTGGAAATAAAATATAGGGGATGAGATTGACAAGACTGACAATATTTTGCGAAGTTGAATTAAGGTCGTGGATAGTGCTAAATGTCAGCAACATCCAGTGTTTGTCCTGTCATTTCCCTTACTTTAATTGTGCCTTGTATCCACGCAGCGTAGCGTTCCTTTCTGTCCTTGTGTTTTGCAGTAGCATACTTTGTACCAGATGCTACCTTAAGATCAGTTTGGTTAGGCCCTACATATCTGGCATGGTACGTAACATTGATTACCTCTAGGTCAAGAGAAAGGTTCGAGGTTGCAACATGGAGCCCTATGATGTGTCTGCCAAAGCAAAAGTGGAGCTCCGATCTTCTGCTTGACAGTTTTCCAATACCAATACCTTGTGGGTTTACCCGGGTTGTAAGTATACATACTAACCTTTCCTATTTATCAGTTGGTTTTTCATTTGAAACATTTCTTCCAATAGTACATTACACACCTAGTGGAAGCCTCCATGTCGTGGTGCCTTGTTCACGTCACATTATTCGTGATCCCAGGGAAAGCCTTCATTTGTGTTTATGTTGATTCTATATACTTCCATTACACACATTTCAAGATGTACACGTTCTCTGCTCATGTTTAAACCGTCTCTTTATATGTGTATTCGTCTGTCGTTTGTGTTGTACAAAATTGTTTCAGTAGTACCCTCCAGTGTCTCACGTGTGCATGTATTTTCCCATTCACTTACTTTTAGGGGATGTGTGCTTCATGAAGAGCAAAAACTGTAACCGTAAAACTTATAGTGATTCTAGTATTTGCGGCTAAGATTCGTCCTTGCCTTTGTATCGTTTTATCCTTTTTTTGATGCGCCACTAAATAGTTCCGTTTTTGTTCTTTTTTTCAGTATTGTAAATTTAGGAGAGCGGTTACTGCAAAATTGTTTGCTGATTATGAGATTCGAAGACTCGAATTAGCAGAACGTGATATGAAAGAGAGGTATACTCATGGCATTATTTTTTGTTATTCTGTGATATGATACTATGGCAATATTGCAGTCAGTGGCTGATGTTTTTGAGAAGATATCCTAGTGCATGCATGTGATATGCTTTCAGTCCAGGGAAGTTATTGCTCCATGATATGATGGGTGTGACAGTGAGGAGGAGGAGAAAGAGTAGTACTAGAAGAAGTATGAGAATGATGTTGTTAATTATGGTGATGGTGCCGGTTGTTATGGTAATGGTGGTATCTTTTTGTGGTGATGGTGGTGATGCTGATAGTGATGACGTCAACAGCGGCAGTTAAAATGTTGGCTATGACAATTGTGATGATTCGACAGGTACCTGTTGCGGCATTAGTCATTTAGATTTATAAACTGTCTACCAATATTGTTCTAAGGAGCCACTTGTCGGTGGGTTCAAAGGTGTGATAATAATTACTGTATTGAACAAAACATTTTCGTTTCGATGGAGAAGTTTTTCTTTTTTCCAAAACAAGTGGTGCCCAGATGCCTTGAATAGCTGAAGATTTCAAAATTTGCAGAGAGGGATGGGGGTTCAAAAGAATTGAATCTGCAATGAATTGTGGGCCCTAATGAGAGCTGCTGGTTGAGGTTAGGCGTAATTTAAAGCCAACGTTCGGGAGATGCTCACAGATGCCGAGACATTGCCTGTTAGGGAAACTGAGATTTGATTTAATGTATCTTTGACCAGTTAGTTACTTTTTATTACCTGTGTCAAGAAGCTGAGCATTCTAAACCAAAGACGTAGAAAACACTCAATAATTAACTGTGTAGTTTCCGAAGGAATAAGCCAACAAGTGAACAATGTATTGTACGATTTGACTATTTAAGCTGAAATACCAGTCGGGCAATAGAGTATTTGGGTATACAAATTTCTTGCTCGTTTCGTCTTAATCGTGTAAGAATGCTATGGGACTGGTTTCAATGTCTTGCAGGAAGAGACAAAGAGAAGACGAAATTGCAGAAGAAGAGCAGCAAAAGAAGCAGAAGGAATGGCAGAAAAAGTGGGAGGTACTCATAGCTCACTCTACTTGACTTTTTTTGTCTACTTGTTTTACTTGTTCAAAATAAAGCCAATTGTACAAATTGCATTTTCGTCTGATTTTAGTACTTGTACTCGTACGAGGAGTAAGCTATGTTTTCAACTTCACCATAATTTTTCATCTCGCACCGTACTGCTCTACATTTTTGTGGCTATCTTTCCAGTAATAAAGAAACGAAAAATACTTTATGGCAGCGATGAATTATACCTTAGCTATATAGTTTTGTAATCATGATCCCATGCACTCTCATTTCTCGTCTCTTTATCGATGACTGTTGTTCTGTTTCAATTTTTCCCTTTTCTTTTTAGGAAGGAAGAACAGATCGTGTTGATAGTTGGAGAAGTTTTCAGACTACAAAGAAAAAGAGTAAAAAAGGTTTTAAGCCTTTTAAACCACCGAGAAACAATCCCGAACAGAGGTGAAAGGGAGAGTAAGCTTTCGTCACTGTATTTACAGTCCAAGATGTGTATTGACTTAACTCCGCGATGCGCTTCCTTGGATAAAAACACTGATTATGTGTCTAAACTGAATGACGCCGTCAGGTGACCCTGTCCGAGAGTTCGGAACCAGGCTACCGTGGATGGATGGATTATAAGATATAAAACTCGGCCAGAACTGAGACATTTCAAAGTTGCTTAACATCAGTACGATGTTAGGTCCTGCGGCAAAATAATTTTCTTTGTATCTTGAAGGTCGTTCCTGCTATTTAAAGGTCGCCGTGATGGTGCACAGGTCTGTGCTGTGAAATTGCGCAACATTTTAATCTCTATTACTGCGTTCACAGGTTCGTTATAAGTTTTCCGCACACGCGTATCATCTTTTTCTACGGAGCCAAAGGTTTTGTATGTTTTCCTAGTAACGTACCGATTTCTTGCATATTCTAACAATGTTCACTCGATGGTAAATTGTCTAACTTGCGGTGTTTGTTTGTAGTTTGTCGATCGTATTAGATGTTAAGTGCCGCTGAGATGCGTGAAACGCATTGTGAGTATCGCAGCGGCTACATAGGTGATTTCAATAACTAGTTTGTTGTTTAACAATCATCAGAACCTGTATCCTTGTTTTTCATTTTTGTTCGTGACTTTCGATCAAGTAACAGCACGTAATTGCACATGAAACTCCTGCACGACGTTATTCCCATTTTCTAAAGTCATTGGATCTGCATTTATTGCTGATATTGTCTAATTCTTAATTACATCGGTGTAAGGTCTTGTGCAGGGACGTATTTTATAAAAGTTTCCAGTCTTAACCCCACCCCTTACCCCCCACACACTCTCTTACTCCTGTTTTTTACTTACAACCTGTAGCTCTTCAAAAACAGGGTTATGAAGCAACCATTCGATTGGTAGACATATCGTACATAGCAAGCTATTTTCGTCTTGTAATCTTAAGAAGAAATCCATCCCAACAGTAAGTCCCTTGATTTTGAATAAGCCTTTGTATTGCTTTAAACTGATGACTTCTTAGCCTATCTCATAGTTGAGTCGTAAAAGTAGTATCTAAAAGCAGACTGCTTTCAGCTAAAGGAGCAATTGTGTTTCAGTTCACAAATTACATCTCGTATCTTGATCCACGTCGTGCTATCAATGAAAACTGACGTAACAGCAGACCTCTTGTGATCTATCTTTTAAGCAACTGGGCATAAATCCATTCCTAGTCAGGTTTACATCGAATTGCCGACTCACTTGCAGGTTCTTCGTTCGTTTAGCCACAGACGTGCAACTTGGCCTTGTTCACGACCATGGCTGTAACACTTTAAACGATTTACTCAAGTGGGCTAGTCATTTAGTTATTGTGGGGCAATTTGCCTCGAGCCTTTGTCAGGTATACTTTAATTGGGGATAACTGATGGAAATGAGTGGATTTCCTTTTTTTCGTCTGTATCGAATCCTGCTTGAATGATATCTTAAAAGTTACTGCAACGTTAGCTTCGTTGTTAGTATAAAATAGAGGGTAATCAACTGAGTCTTAGAAAAAGCTAGTAGTTTCCAACACGCTTGCTTTGGTCATTCACATTGACATCTTTGGCACGGTTGAATCAACAAACGGAGACAGCCAAAAATATGTATGCCAAGGCTAATTTCCACTTTAGTCGATTTAGCTTCACTGTTACTGCTGCTAGTTTTTTTTAACCTGCGTATCATGTAAAATTTAGAAAACGTCGGAGTCCACGTTTTCTAAACATTTAAGTCTCGTGAATTTTCTGATACCTACCTTGCTGGGGTTGTGAAATGCCTACGAACCTATTTATCTTTGCTCTTCTCCCTGCTGCTAAAATCTGAGCTCAGGAAATCAGTGCCATTTAAGTAATTGTTTTAGATCTGTTTAGTTTCTGCTTGCTTGTTGTTAGGCTCAAACGCCTGAATCAGAAGTAAACCCAATTGAACGCTTTCACAGGGCAACAGCAGTGTGATTGATAGCAGGTGAATTAGGTCTCTTTTGATAAGTGGAATCCAAAATTCGCATTGGTATTACATAACGTAAGTTTTAGCCAATATCGATAAAGCCAGTTTTTAATATTACGCTTAAATTTATGATGAAACAAACAGGAAAAAACTGTTAAGTTGAGTAATATATAGTAATTTGCTTTATTGAATGTTAGTAATTATTTTCTAGCTTTTTCGGTGAAATGATACGCAGCAATGCCGTCATTTCAACAAGAATATTGATCCTACAAAATCAAGAATATTTCCTTAAAAGGGCCTCTAGGTTTTAATTCAATATGATTTGTAGGGCCATTCAAGATCTTCAATAAAAAAGAGTAAGATTAAAAAAAAGACAAGAATGGTTAGCACAACAGCATTTAGTCTCTGGCAAAAAAAGCTTTTTCCTTGATTTTCGTGAATATTTGGCTTGAGCACAATCCCTCTCAAGACTCCACCAATACTCTGCCGATATATGTGGCTGTTGTATCCTCCTGGATACTGCGTCTCCATTAGTTTTATTTCCTGGTGTAACCTCTCTCCCTGTCCCTCACTTGCGTCTCAGTTCTCAGAAACTAGTCACGGTGGCTGTGGAGATATTGCCCTTTGATGCTCATGTTTACACCGAGCTTGTGCATTGCTGTGATCATTTAGTCGACTAAGCAAGCATAAGTCGAATAAGCATGTTATCAGATGACCTGTTACCGAGGACATTTTATGCCTTTTATCCAGAAGATGTCCAAGCAGTAGACTCAGTTTCACTCATGCAGTTGATGAAATTTGGATCCTTGGTTAATGTTCCTATCCGTGCAGCATCAAACATCCACACTTTCAGCTTTTCGTTTATTAAACCAGGCAATACTAAGCAGATATGGTGAAAACATGTTCCTTCTTTGTCCAGAGCCGTCATACACCGACAAGTCTTAAATACTTGTTACATATTGTTACGTTTTTAACAAAAATGTTTCTCCTACATCGCCTCTTTTCGTCGCCAGTGCTTGCTTCTGAAACTCGGGATGACCCAGGCTTGCTAATTTACAGTCTGACTTTGGAATTTATAGATGTTAACCTCAAAAATGTAGATGTTCAGAATCCACAATAGGGTCACATCGTAAACTCGCATAACTGATTGATTTCAATATAAATGGTTAAGCCATCTAGATGGAACATTACCTAGCATTTAAATTATATAGATTTTATATTCGTAGCGGAGTAAGAACGACAGTAGCCAAAGTATAATATTCTGAACGAAAGCAAAAAAAAGGAGAAAAATTCACGTACCCAAAGCAAACTTGACTGATGGGTCATATTTGGTTTCAGCACGTTAAAATAACCTACGATCAGCCAGAAAGTTCAAGACAGTAGAACTGCGTTTTTTTCCAATTGACCTCTGTTACCCCAATAGGCTACACTTTATGATTACGTTTACTTGAGGATAAAGTAACCATTTAGAAAGAGGGTACAGTGAAATGGCAAAGAGAGCGAGGTTTGGTGTTGAATGCCGTTGAAAGAAACACAAGATGATAAAATCATTTTCACTTCCTTAATCACTACAATGGCAATGAAAAAGCATATATAGTAATATAAAACTATCGTTTACAACAAAATCTGAAGTATCTAAAGTATTCATATGTATATATTTATATGTATAAAAGACATGACGAATCATAAATATTTACAACTTACTACATTTTTAAATATTTGATGGAACATGAGAGCAAATTTGTGCGATATAAGAAGTCTTTCTTTAAATACTACCTCTCCCTTTACAAGTATATACACTATTTTATCAGCCGTGACTGTCGACTTTTATACTTTGGGATTTTCCGATTGTTAGTTAAGTTATGTCATTAACTTTCAGCAGCTGCCCGCCTCTTTCAGACCTATTTAGCAACACCTTTCTGATTGAGCAAATACAATTTCAGAAAACAGCAATCAGTTCTCTTTTTTGTCACAGTTGCTCAGTAACTAACATACATGGCACAAAAGGCTGATCATTGAAAACTTCCTTATACAGCAAATAACATGCCGTTGGAAGTATTCTGTTAGTAATGATCGACCTGCATTCCACAGCTCATAATATCGTTGGTTATTATGCCAAACATTTGACTTCATGTATATACAGAAATGCGCGTTCCCAAACAACATAGCCTCCATCACTGACCGTCAAACATCTACAATGGCACTGCTAGCCCTCTATCTTCTACATCTGGCCTGCGTATAGGCCATACGATGAGTCAATGTTTCCTTCACTTTTGAGGTGCACCCCTCTATCCGATCTTCCCGTCATTAATAGAACTTGTGTTTTTATATCAAAATCAAAAACGTTCTCACGTTTCCTGCTTGCAGCCTTTGCACGCCACGTTTTTAAAAGTGCACAATATCGAAACAAAATTTTTGGCCATTTTTACGTCATATTTGTGAAAGTGAAGCTCGCATAAAATGGTAGATAGTTTTTAATCAACAATGGCAGATCTCCAGCGAAGCTCCCGAACTTGCATCATTCATTAACAAGGTGTTGAGGAGGACCTTTCGAGATTCACTGCTTGTACATACGCCAGGTTTTTACAAAGAAGAAAGGAGTGGATAAATGTTAACGATGAAGCCAACGAAATTGCTTCAAAAGCGTTTTATAGCATACCAGAAGGTCTGAATTTACATTCTCCGGTTGTTCAACAATTGCGCTTCCATTATACTTGCTATAGATGGTTCACAGACAAAACAAAGCTGGAGAGAGAAGCGAAGAGAAAACTATAGAAAGTAAAGTTGATGAGTTTGTAGCTGCAAGCCCACGGGAAAAAACCACCACAGCGAGAAACGCATCAAGTTTGGCAGGCCTATCAAATTCAACTGAGCAAAGGGACAAAGACCCGAATTGTGGGTCTTCAACTAATGTGCTTTCAAATTCTTTAACTTTTAATTACCTCTTGCATGCTGATCATTTTTTACCGTTACGTCTTTCTTAATAAAGAGATATGAATTATTCTATCTCAGCAAACATAAGTATTCAAGGAAGTTTCCGTGATACTTCTTTCTTTGTTCCTTTGGAAACCTATGAAATGGTTATTGTATAAAAGATTCTTGTTATTTTTAAGGTTGTGATACTATGAGCAGTTTTTATGGAAAAGGGAAAGTCAAGGTGTTAAAATCTTACAAATGAAAAATACTTGGATGTATTTTGCCAGCTTGGGCAAGACCTGTCATTATCTAAAGAAGTCAACAAGGGCCATCAAGCTTTTGTCTGTGCGATGTATGGCGATACAAGTCAGGCTTCCATCAATGCATTAAGACAGCCTGTTCAAAACTGGGAGACTAAGAGAAGAGTCTTTGTCGCCAAATAAAGATGCGCTGAAATAACATATGCTAAGGTGTTGTTTCCAAGCCTTCGTTTGGCGGCACTCACTCGATGCTATTATTGAAGTACCATCGTTCATCGGGCATGGATGGGAGGAAGATAAGGATAGAAATGTAATAATTAAATGGCTGGCTGGACATCCAGCTCCAGAGAGTTTACTTCTGTTTATCCCTTGTGGTCGCAGGAAGGGATGCAGGTCGTATTGTTGCTCTTGTAAAAAAGCCAAGCTACCATACTCTGATATGTGCAAGTGTCATCCCTGTTGTAATCAACCTATCAGTAACTCTCAAGAAAGCGAAACTGACTGTGAAACTGACTTCACAAGACTGGGACGAAGATGACATGCTCGTGTAAATATTCGTCAAAAACTCCTCGTGTAAGCCTATTCTATTTTTTGTTAGTATCATCAGCCAATCAAGCGCCTCTCCATCTTAGCAGAACAGTGTGGTTTATTAGAAATGTGCAATGATATTCCAAATTGCTTAAAGAGAAGGGAATGAGAGCAATATATTTGAAATAGAGTCGAGGCAAAAGCAAAATTCCTCCCATTCGTAACGTTCTGGTCAAATGAATTCCCTGGGTGTATCCCCTTGGCTTCTCTAAATTTGGGGGAAGGGGCAAGTATGAGCCATTTTAATATAAGGAGCACCATAAACAGCATACTTGAACCAAATCTCAGTTAGATTTAGCCAGCATTACGCATTTTATTAGAACACCTTTGATGAAGAATTTGGAAATGAACCTAAGTCCCCCTTCCCCGATTTTCAAAAACTGCAGGCCATACAAAAGCTTATCGTGGCAAACTTTCACTCAGATCTAAGAGGTGCACCCCAAATCTCAACTTGCAGAGCCTTTTTTAAAGGTCATCCTGTGGCCTAGTAGTTATGCCGAGTAGTACTGTGACTTCCGTGAAGTCTGACATTCTTCTCCTCGATTGTACTCATGGTTAACGGTCAAAGGTAATACATTGTAAAGGCAAACCACTGATATTCCACTTCTACCGTACAAATATAGCTCCAAACGGCTCAGAAACATCCTTATTGTTACTTCTTCTTGATGATCCACAAGGGTCGTGTACTGGCCAACTTTCAGATTGCGAGCTATCCCAGTTATAGTACGTTCCTCTAGTGATACCTCTATTCTTGATTAACAAAGAGGGACCGTAGTCCGTCCAAAGCAATGTATCAGGAACTTGAGGCTCGCACCGTGAGGTAGTGTCTCTGATATTTTTACATCGCAGGCTATACAATAAAGGACCATGACGATTCCTGGGTGGAACAAACAAAGTATCCACGTTTCTCTTAGGTTTGCAGGAGATCCAATCATTGATGTTCGAGATAACAAGCATTTCTTTTCCAAACATATGCCATAAATTGATGTCTACAGCTCCATAGTCATGGAGACCTATGGAAGATCAAAAAGTAAGAACTTCTTAATATGAGAAACCAGTCAAGAAAGTTATTAAACCGTTCAAGACGAAATTAGACGAATTTATTTAATCGGTGTTATTAAATGATACCAGAGCATATGAAAAAATGTTCCCTTACTCTCGTAAATTTTGGATGGTAATGATCTCTAACGCAAACAGCATCTATAATTCTCTGTGGGTTTTTTACTCACAACGTGGCTGATTTTTGATAAAATCTACATTACTGTGACTAGTCTCTCCCACACTCACTTTCGTTCTTTGGTCTCTTTAAATACTACCAACTAAGAACCCGAATGTTTCTACTAACCCGAAATCAGAAGCCTTAAATTAGGAACGATCGCAGTTGCCTCAGTACTGTTGATATGAAATACGAACTCACATAATGGCTGATCGGAAGCCGGCATAGTAGAACAGCACAAAATTTACATTTTCTACCTGAACTAGATGCACATCTTAACCTAACAACAAGCAACCTTAACTATTCCCCGCCTCCCTCTTTCAGGGCTACCCTGTTGATTCAGACTTGGACTTTGCGAACGATCTCCTTCAGACAGTTTTTACCGCATTTCCTCTTCATTAGGATAATAATAGCTCTAAAATGAAATCGCGTTTACTTCATGACGTAAAATTGAAATGGTAATAACACTTCTTAAACTGCTAAGAAGGAAATTAATGTCCACTCAAGCACTGCTCATCAACTGAAAAACTTTCCGACGATAGTTTTAAGCCCACAAACGTAAGTTTGTGTCTTTTAAACCCTTTTCGTTGTCTAGTACGGTTGTTTACCTTCGTTTGATGATATTTTTATGCAAAATAACATTATTTAAAGACTTTGGAGCCAGGACAATAATGACCAAAAATTTAATGTGTAAGACGCGTCATCGTATAGGGTGATGCATCATATTATTTAAGTACATATTTATTTAATTGAGCAAATCGCCTTCCAGATGTTAATAAATTTTTCTCTGGGGTACTTGAACAAGTAATCACTGCAGCTATTGTCAGTGAACTTGCACGTCTTTTTGTCCGTCAGCGATCATTCCCTACCACCCGTCATTACAAATATCTTTTTCCAAAAGGTAATGAAACTCAAGCGCATGCGCAAGTATTATTTATTAGTTTGGCGCTCTCAATCAGTCCTATTGAATAGTTATCACGTGGAGGCTTAAAAAGTTTTACAAGGAACTGAATGATTGCGAACGAGGCCAGCTCAGCTAACCCGGTAGGAGCGACCCTTCCATGCAATGCAAGGAACAATCCCGCCTAAGCAAGCCAGCACGGCTACAGCCGAGCACAACATCGTAACAACCCTTAGCATGTAACCCACTCCTTCACCACGAAAACAAACGAACAGCACAAAAAAGGAAATATCGAGTGATAGACCTTAACAATCCAAAGCCTCAAGAACTTAATTGTCTTACATACCTTGCGGAGGTTTAGTGGAAACTTTAGCACCGCCAACCTTGCTCCAGTTCGGCACGGGATTGACAGCGTTCTCAACAGCTCGAAAACTTTTGTAATTCGTAAAGGTGTAGGAATAAACTAATGTCCAACCTCCACCCTCAATTTCCATATCACAATAACCAATAAACGCCAAATTCCTTCCCCTTTCAGGAGATAACCAATATCTACCTGATTGTTTAAGACCTTCACCTGAGTCACGAATATCTTTGCAACTCGATGCAGCGTAGTCTGCGGTTCTTCCTGTAAGGGAAAGTCAAGCTTTATTATGTTCATGAATCGGAAAGACTTATAAACAAACAAAATGTGTCCCCTCGGCAGTTAACAGATCAAACTTGGTACTTGATCAGCGTCCCCCATCTTTGCCACGTGAAACGATAAATTTAACCAAAAAACATGTAATCAAAGGGAGGACCTGCAACAGAGTTTCTTGTGATGATTGTAGAAGGACTTAAACTTTGGCTTACTTTTGCTATAAGAAACTCTTCCCCGGTTGACAGATATAAACAATAAACACTGAACTTTCATGCAACTTCTAAAATTCTTCCTTACGTCCGTCTCTGATGAACTGTTCTTTATATCAACAAGATTCACACTTATAGTTCCTTTAGTTAAACGTAGTATGCAAACTCTCTGAATAACTTTTCTCAAGACCGAGTACAAAATGTGTGTTGATCTAATTTTAACAATTAAAACTAACCTGGAAAATTATGGCACCAACAGCGATTCTCAAATATTTTTTTTCGTGCAACTTTAAAAATCCAAAAGACGCAGGGTTTGTTCTTATGATATTGCAATGAATGTTACGAGCTCCTGATAAAGGCTTGATCCAAACATCTTATCTTTATATTCCTCGCAACAATATAAGTAAAATGTAAAACTTAAACTGTCATGGTTACCTGTCTTGGCCTCAGTGATCAGACTGCTCATCTGCATCTTCAACGTTTTGAGCTCATTGGCTAAACTTTTCATTTCTTCAAGAGTAGGAAATGCCATACCATCAATTGCTAGCTAAAAATATTTTAAAAGGTTACGAAAGATGTAAATTGGCACTCTGGACGCAAATGTACTGTATTACATTAAAGATTTCTACGCCAGTTCTAAAAATTACCTACGACGATCATGCCACAGACCAAGAAGTGTCCAAAAGTGAACAATTAATACTGTTAGACAACATGCTTCCCTAGCTTTAGTTGCAGTGAGTAAGGGGCATCCTAAAAGTAGCAATGGATTGAATACCAACCTGTCAGAAAGCTAAAACGAGATCGATGGTTATCACCTGGCGCAGATACAGAGACTAAGTCTACCATAAACAATCGACTGAGTCTGCCAAATAAAAGTGACCAGGTGTGCCAAACATGAGTAACTGAATCTGCTACATATAACGGACTGGATTTGCTGGGTACAACTGAGTATGTCTACCGAATAAAACTGAATCTCTGGGAGTTACTCGCTTTCTCCCGCATTAGTGAGAACGTGTTTTTAGATTGACGGCGATGTAATTAGAATAAGTTTTAGTAAAAATATATTGAAAAAACACCTTCGATGCTTGGTCTTCATGCTTTCTATCAAACTATTAGTATATGTACAGCGATTCAAAAAAGGCCAGGTGTAGGAGAGTAGCATCAAGAAATTTCATCATTTTCCCGTTGGTAACTCTGTCCCTCATGCTGGCCGAAATATTGACGCAAAATTGAAGGTCTAATGAACCGTTAGCACTATTTACCTTCTTCCAAGGTGGACAGGAATAGTCATAGCACGTGTGCACATAAACGAGTAGTTCGATTTCTTATGTCGAAGTTGTATTGCAATATGCGTATGTCCAATTGCACATCATTAGTCAACGTGGCATTACAAAAAGCCAAACTCTTAAACAACCTGTTTACACCTGGTGGCCCACCTTAATGAGCTGACTCTCTTAAGCGAGATCTGCGTTTCTTCATGTTTCCATACAAATTCATCTTTATTTATCTATGTAAACGTGATCAGTTGTGCTGGCTAGCCTGGGTGGGCTAGAAATTACCCTTATACGTATGTGCAAACAATTTTGGCGCCAAAACATAGAAAGATCTCATTTTTAAAATGCGAAGAAGAGGCTATCCCTCCTGAGTGGGATGAAACTCGTTTCATGTAAACGCCAGTAAAATTGTTAGTAAACCAGCTCATATAGGTGGACCAGCCCACTTCATGTAAACAAGCCTTGAATCAAGTTAAACCGGAATATTGAAATGCAATGATTAATAGAACAACATGCTAATTAAAGCCAAGGACATTGAATAGAAACGGCAACTAGTAAATGATTGAGATTGAGAATAAATGTTACTCTCAATGAAATATAATAATAAAACAGATAGCTTTTCAATACTTACCAATCTTCCTGGAGGACCTGGCAGGCCTGGTCTCCCTGTAGCACCCTTTAGAGAAAAGTAAAACTTAATATGAATTTTCTTTAAACTGCTAATTTTCTACTTTCAGCGATTCAGAGAGAGGTAAAAATATACTTGTTGACAGTTTGAAAGCAATACAACATCAAACATAATGGTTATCTCAACAAAATTCTACTGTACAATAAGTTTTGATTAAAAGTAGACTCACAAGTAAAATGAATAAACGAACGAAAATAAACAAATAAATGAATGAATGAAGGAATGAATGAAGGAATGCATAAAGGAATAAATAAATGAATAAATAAATAAATATATAAAAGAATGAATGAATGAATGAATGAATAAATAAATAAAAATGTGACTTACAACACTTCCTCTTGGTCCGGGTTCACCAGCGGGTCCCTGTTGATATAGAAAAAGTTCAAATGAGGGAAGTTGAAAAACTAGTACAGATAACTCTTTTAGTACAGAAAGTGAGGTTGATGATGGCGGGTTGTAGTGGTGTTGGTTGCTGTGATGTTTTTGGCCAGACATTGTGTAGTTGAATGTTGGCTTAAATTAGAGTTGCGTAACATTTATATTCATTGCTCAGAGTCCAGAGGAATGCACATTCGAATTAAATTTTCCTATTACGGCAAAAATTGCAATAAGGACTAACAAAACAATACACTTGTGTATTTTGGGGGTCCCGATCTTTGGGCTCACGATACCTCGAGCGGGTTCTACACGTGAATTGTTAAATATTACATTCCAGTTTTTTGGTACTTCCCATGAGAGACAGCATTATATTCAGTTAAATATACTAACTTGGTTTGTTGAATTCCCGATAGTGCTTGACTAAACAGGGGCGAGAAACAAAATGTAGTCATAGAAATAAACATCAAGAAAATTCTTACCCGAGGTCCACGAGGCCCTCTATCACCTTTAGGCCCATTTAGTCCCACCATACCCGTCATTCCAATAGTCCCTGGTGGTCCCGGAGGCCCCGGAGGTCCTGGTGGACCTTGGATTGCAACATATCTCCCGTTCGTGCCAACGAATGGGACCTACAAGAATAAAAATAGTGACATTCGTGCCCAATAGACGGCTTCCGAAACAGGAAAACAATACTTCTAAAGTACACCAACCAAGATTGATAATGCATTTTGTAGTGGGAAGACTTAAAAATATACTTACCCTCGATCGACGTCTTTGAAGTTTTGACCTCAACCTTAGGGGTTCCTACATCGAAAATTGAAAAATTTATGACTCAACAATGCAAGTGGTGGTAATTGCTCAAACACTGAACTTAAGATTTAAGTCTTGAAGGGAAAGGACGAAGAGAGAAAATGAATAAAGGGACAGAAAAAGGGAAATAGGAAAATAAGATAAAAATATAAAAAGGGGAACGAAATTAAAGAAATTGGCCGTAAAAGAAAAAGTCAGAAATAAAGAGAGAAATAAAGCACACAAAGAGAGAGAAAGGAACAATGGAAGGAGAAGGAAAAAAGGAAGGGGCAAATGGAAAGTCGCAATATGCAGGTGAGCATTGTCTGTAGTGTAAGATGAATGATACCTGTGGTCGTTTTTAAAGCCAATTCCAGCATTTCTTTTCAGATAAAATCCCCAAACGCCATACAGGCATCAGACGTCAAGTGATTGAAAAATACGTCAGTAGTAGGTTCAACTCATCACACTCCATAACAACGCCATTTTACGTAATATTATTCCCTTAATAAACATGACCAGACAAATGAACACACTCAAATCCAATATGAATACTAGATATAGGGTCAGGGTGATTAGAGATATTAATGTAGTAATAAAGGAAATAAAAATATCAATATCAACAAAGGATATTTTAAGAGTTGACGCACGAGACTTAAGCTTTAGAATTTTCTACATGAATCTTGTTGGATATTGGTATCTCTGACATGTAGACTGTTTGTTGACGAATTTCAAGTAAATTTTATGGCGGCGAACGCTCTTGAGATTGCGAGGATTTAACAGCACCGTTAAGTTTGTCCTAAAATCTACGAAGAAAACGTCGAAGTTCCACATGACTATCGCCTGTTCAATCTTGAGTTCGATCAACGGATTAAACAAGTAGAAAAGGTGTACGATGGGCATATCTTGTCGTCTTGTCATGTTTCGTGTGACAACATGACATGGATTTCTATTGTCGGCTGTCAACTTGTCTTATTTTCATAATTTCCTTTGAAATTTGTTATTTTCTATGGTTACAAACTCGGAATTGTGCACAGCGTACCCTGACCATAGGATTAGGAAATATACTATTCAGGTATTTTCCAAACCTCGGCCAAACTTTTACGGAACTTTTCTCTTAATAAAAATAGACCAAAAGTGAATTTGTTTGGCCACCTTGTCAAAAGAAAATGAGTGAAGTGAAGTAGAAGGAAGTTTGAGCCTAATCAAAAATATTCCTGTTATCCATCTTTGTTGCTCAGAAACCTTAGACAGAACCCTTAAGCTATGTGTTCACTTTTGCCGCTGCAGCGCACGTGCAGTTAAGAATTAATTCGCGCTAACATGAAGGAGAAAGATCCTATCTCGTCAGAGGTTATCAAAGTACCAGGGACTAATTCTTAAGCTTTTTAAGCGTCACCGAATGAAGTAACACGAGGTAAGGAGATCTTTATTCCAAATCTTAGAATTAAGGTAAGCAGGTTAAGACATATTTGTTGAGTTTGAGGTTCTTTAGGGGCCTGGGCCGGAAGGCCACCAAGAGCAACCAGTGAAGTAGCCCCCACGTTTCCCCAATTGTACTAAAAATGGCATAAAATTATGGGCGCAGTAGGGTATTTCAACGTAATATGTGTTTTACTTCAGCTTTGATAACAGGAGCGCTTTTTGTGTATTATATTGTATTAAAATGTAACACCACATGTTAAGAAGGGCGTTTCTCCAAACTAAAATGGGTGTTTCCGAGAGCTGCTGAGGGGCGTTTTCCTAAGCAAAGGGTGTGGTTAAGATAATTTCCCGGGGCCTTCTTCCTCATACTACCTTTACTTTCGTACCCCACCCCAGAGGCAGCTGGTGCCAACGTTGAGAACAAACACAATCCCAATTGGACGTGACAGGTTACACATTCCACTTTCAGTCACAATTCTTAAATATATAATTATGCCCACGGTATTTGATTTTGTCACCGCTTTTTGATATTTTGTAGTGGAAATCTTCGATTATTTCTGTCACCTAAAAGCGTCACTTCCATCCTTCTTTGGTTTTTTTTCGACTGCCAAGCTAATTGATGGACAAAAGTAAGTGGGGAGTAATACAAGATGTTCGTAGTATTGGAAGATTGATCAACTCATAGAAACAGGTCAGAAGCCAAATATCTGTAGCACCACGATCTATTTACAGTAACCAGTAATTACTTTAGAAACAATATTTTTGAGTCACTTTAAATTTGAAATATAAGGTAAAGCTAGAAACATACTTCCAAACGCGGATTAATTTGCTATATAGGATGTACGTCAGGTCTTTGAATCATCGTATCCCACTCAGGCCTTGTGCAAATTTAGTCACAAACAATAAAGTGTCACGGAATGGCTATACAAAGATAGAAGACAAACAGCGAAACCTTGGTCACAGTAACTTCTAAATTGAGAGTTAAATCGTGATCAGAAAACAGAGTGAGACGATAGGAAATGAGTGTGTATATCTGTCCAATAAATCAGTTGACGCATACCAATACTTTCCAAACTTCACAAGAAAAAGCCGAGTGTAAGGTTAGCAGCAGCACACTCTTGGGTGCTCTATTTGACGGCTTTCTTCGCTTCGACTGTCCAGGGGTTCGTACATTTGTTTCTATGTATGGAAAACGTCCCACACTGAAGTAATCTCTCACACCTCGTTTATCGGGTGAGGTCCTAGATGACAAGGTGTGTAAATAATTAACGCGGCAGAGTAGCTATGCCGACCAGCAGGGGGGAGATGTAGTAAAGCAACCCACCGTAATCTTATTACTGCATTGATGAAAGTGAAGAGTTGTAAACTGTACTTGAAACATACCTTCGATTGACAACAACAGTACTTGAAATACTTGTACATTCGTTTCCCTGAAATAGAAGTGATGGGATAACATTTACAAACGAAATTTTGTAGATTGAAAATACTATATTTATCTCAATGACGTGTTCTGCTTTCCACAAAATTGGTAAACAAACTGTGATATTAACTTCGGCAAGACTAATCAGTGTTGCTAGATTGTGCGACTTCTCAATGGAATTGGGGACTTGCGACTAAATATGCTCCTTTTTTGAATGTAAGCGATGGACAGCAGAGCAATAACTGCCTGGCAGCAAAAGAACAGTATCCTTGACTCAAAGAGTGCTGCGAGTAAACAAATAAAGACTACAAAACACAATACAGTTCGATACAAAATTGAATGTGAGATCGTGGTCACTTCATTTAGTTGAAAGAAAATTCTTAACTATCGTATTTCCTCGAAAGAGCCCCCCTCGTATCAGCGCCACCTGCCCCCCCACTTAATATCGATTTGACAACGATAATGAAGAGAATGAAAAGAAGACAAACCCCACGATTCAAATAAAACAGGTACCAGTTAAACCATAAGAAAATTAAAAATCTGGCTACAGGCATATTTTCTAGAGCAAACTCTAAGTGCCTTAATAGTTCCCCTTTCGTTTCTTCAATTCTGCTTGCAGTATAACGGCAGTTTTTTCGTGTTTTGTGTGCACTATGTGTCAAGCTGGGATAATCAATCCGACTTTATGCTTTCGTTTGCCCACGACTTGGGCGTTGATTGAGTTTTCTTCTTGCTGTTCGTTAATTTGTCTACACACAGCTATTGGGAAATATTGTTTCTGAACGTCTATGAATTAAAATGCGCACCCTCGAAATACGCAGATTTGAAAATGAGTGCCCCCTTCGAATGAGCGCCTCCCCTCGAAGTCGGACTTTTAAATGAGCGCCCCAGGCGCTCTTTAGAGGAAATACGGTATTCAGCATAAAACTTAGTGGTGGCTTTACATCACACATGTATTCACACATGTATCTGTGGACGAAAGTAACAATGTTTCGTGCCCGACTGCTAAGGGTAAAGTGGCCCACCAATGCATCATATGTTACTTTGATTGGAACAGACCACATTTGTATATTAATTCATTGTTTGTATGACGTCATAATTCAGCAAATCCACTTTGGGCGACTTTTCGCCCATTTTGCGCGACAACGCGTATAGCAATCTGGCAACACTGACTGTAATACAAGTTTTCTTGATATTAAAACTCGGTTTACACTCCACCTTCCCTGACAAAATGAAACGTATTCAAATTTGTCAGGATTGAGGGATCTGGTACGGTAGGGGTTTGATCAAATGCCTACTTGGCCGTCGTGCATTTAAGATTATTAAAACCCTTAAATTTTCATTGTCGTATGATGGGAAAACTCTATAAAACAGGCGCTTCTATCAACTACACGGATCAAGACTGACATAAACTAGTGTGCAAATTTTAATGGGTTTTAGAAGTAGACCCACAGCCCTCAACTACACTCTGTCTCCCCTTCTGTCTTTCTCTCAGACACACACACATACACACACAAACAAAGAAACAAGCAAACACTTTTATTGCCATCCATCTTTTATCGAGACTTACAAGGAAGAAACATACCTACTGCATGCAAAGGATGACCTCACTTGTGTACTTACCAGGGGTGATCATGTCATAAATCCAGTCAGCATATAGTGCAACCTTAACGTAGACACCTTGGTAAAAGGTAAAAGGTATTTCAATAAAGAACGAGTGTAAACGGAGGAAAGTCTTGAATTTTACCAAACTTACAAATGCGCAACTTAGTGATTACTTGCATGCATGTAACCGGTGGCTTCCTAGCTCTAGTAACCATAACATTCACAGGATGGATTTTAAGCGTTTACACTTATTTCTCTGGTTATAAAAAATTTACAAATAAGATAAAGAGGTATGTAGTATAGCACAAGTAGGAGATACCAAGAGTTTGTCTTTAAAGCCAGGCAGCTATGCCAATTTTTGTGCGTTTTGTACAAATCCTAGAGCCCATCTTTTTCAAATGTTAGGGATCCCGAGCCCAGGAATAAGCCTAGTGCTGGGACTCGACACCCTCAAGCAGGGCATTAAATTTCATGATTCGAATGTTTAATTTTAAAAAATTGTCTTCTACATCTTCGTAAAATCCCTCTCCATTGTCACTTGGAGTTGAAAATTGTTGCAAACGTACCGATAACAGTTTTAGGATGGTTCCAAAGAGGACTTGCAGTGCAGTTTAACACATTTGTTCCGAGAGCAAAAACATGTTTGTTTCTAACAGTGCGGTGTAACTTTTGGCTATCTCTTGCTAATTAAACTGGTTAGTGAAAATAACATACTTATTCGTCAGCTTGTAGATTAGCATTAAATAAACGAAAGTCTTTGGTGAGTAATAATGCCGGAAGCAAAGTTGCCTATCCCGGTGAACAAGGGTGTATGATCAATAAACAAGGTTATGCCATGATAAATAAGCAATCGTCCTGGATCACGTTTTTATTAAAATTAAGCATGCAGAGGAGCGCTTAAATTACATTTTATTGCTTTGGTTGTTTCAAAAATTTGTCCCGAACTCACATTTTTGGAAAAGGTTTTCCTCGAAATTGTCACTAATAAGCAACAGAATTGGTAAAAGCAGATTAAAGGCTTGGTCAGAAAAAATTTTGAAAGCTAAGCCCCAAGAGCCCGTGTTAACAGTTGAATTGTAGCCTGAAACAAATGACGGTAAATCTCACTTTCTTAACCTTGTTAGTTATATGATGTGGTACGCAGAAATACAAAGCATTTTTTACAATTCCCGTCCTGTTGTGAGCCAAATTTAAAAGAAATGATTTCTGCTTTTCCTTGGTACAAAAAACGCGCAGGGACGTAGTAGAACCTTGACTATGTTATAGTGCAATTTATACGTTAATTAGATCATTTCACGCTATCAAAGTTAGGCATTTACATATAACTAATATTTCTGGAGTGCCTACTAGTCCGCTGAGGATTCATAATCGCTGTTATTCATGATGCCACCAAAACGAGGCTACTGGCAGTCTGATCGTGGTGTCAAATCTGCCAAGAGCCTGGCTACAGGCAGGTCTTAATTAGCAAGATTACGATGAATGTTTATAGTATTCTTGAATATATCAGAATTTAAGCAAAAACGGTGTCTTGCCATAAGGCTATAAGAGATGTTGATTACATGTCTTTAGAAAATTGATGCGCAGTATTGAAGTTTCCGTACAATTAATTTTAAGTAATATTAAGGAAAACTGAGTGGGCTCAATTAGCACTGAATCGGATTTCAGTGTCATCAATATTTTCAGTACTAATTGTATCCGCGTTAAAGCTGAAAAGAAATCGGGAAACGCCGTCTTCATCAATAAACAAAAATGACTCATCAGAGTACGAAAGCACATTTTTCTCTATCGTGCTCGCATTTCAATCTGTAGAAGATTAGTGCTTATAGGCTGTATGTAGAATTTGCAAGATAAGCCTTTTACTTTTCTCTAATTAAATTCCGGTACACATTTCAAGAGCAAATGAGATCATAGGATACACAAGTGCATTTTAGCTGGCCGGATGTATTATATATGAGTTGCAGTAATATGTTCCTTCCGGATATAGGCATATTAAAAGAGCTAGGTAAAACAGACTGTACTTTAAGTCCTTTCGCATTGCTGCAGGAGAGCCTGGTAACAAGTCTTGTTTCTATCACTTAGTGTAGCAAATAAACAGCAAACGCCCCTAGCCTCACATAAGCAAGAATAAGATGAAAAAGGGACTGAACAATACAAAAGCCTAAATAAAAGCATAGCATAGTTATTAGTGAGGGACGTGAAATGGAGAAACTTGTGATACGCTAGGTTTTAGTTTTAGCATTGTCTGTCTCGCCTTCAGACCCTAATCACACCAGGCAATAGAGGCAACGTAGGTCTAACAGCTGTAACACAAGCAGTTCTTTACAAAAGAACTGATAAAAGAAGGCAATAGGGGTGATGTTTTCCGCAAAAAATAATCTGGTATGCTGCTATCACAAACGGAGTTTTCAACTATATAAAAGTATAGGTAATAATGCCATGCATTTCTAAACTTTGCTCCTTTCTCTCATTCTCAAAGATTGTTGGTCTCAAGTAGCTTTCTTTAACTTATGACACTTTTTTCTGATGTTATATTTTACATGGTTATATCTGTCCCCCTTAGAATAGTTATAATCTTAGGTGATGTGATGTCAAGCATAGAAGATGGGACCAAAGGCCCTTAGCTACAAACTTAAACATTTCTGTTTACCTAAAGATGATTCGTTAATTCTAAAAGTGAAATTGACTAATTTTAACAACTTATCGCATCCCTAGCTATCTACTTGATGCTCCAGTAGAAAACACCTAAAAGATCTTTCTTGATGACAAATTGATTAACCCAAAAAATCTAGCATCACCACAAGAGATCCCGTCTTCCGGTCTTTTTTCACTGGGTTCCTGCCATAACCTCACAAAGAATGTATTAACCACATAAACGTGAACATAAGTTTATTTCAGATTAGCTTAAGAGGATTGAGATATTTAATTAACTTAAAATTTGTAATTTTGGAATGTGTATTTTGCTCACTGAAGACTGTATCATTTCTAGCCTTTCTAAAATGCTGCAAGATGGAAAATTGATAACATGGGAATCATAGCAAGAGATCAATAAAGTAGTAGAACAATTCCACAGTCCGCATATCACTGACCTAACCAAGTATCCTCTTATTCCACTGAGTAATACCATTTGCATCTATTATACTATACATCTATATGTTGTTTGGCGAATACAGCATATGCAACATCACATTATAGTTCTCAAACGACCATTAGTCATTTTTGATCTGCAATCACCTTACATACGTGTACTTCTCGTCGTTTCACTTCATGATCCTCTAAACTGTTGCGACATAATCTAGACAAGCAAATATCGTCATTTTTTATATGTGTACTTTAAATCGGCTAACGGCCTTATTTCTAAGTTCAAATTATAGTGCAATTAATTAGATATATATAGATGTTAAGTTTTTCTTCAAACGAACCTGGATAGTTTGGATGGGCGCATCCTCGTCCCCAGGAGACCACACCGATTAAAACCCATTCACTTTCAGCGCTACAAGTAGATTTGACCATCAAGGGACCACCACTGTCGCTATAGCATGCATCTTTGTTTCTTCCTGCAGCACAGATCATATCAGGCAAAACTGATCCATTGTAAGATGAACGCCGGTTACACTTTTCACGGGGAATGATCTTAAGGGAATTGAAAGAGACAAAAAAGTAGGCTATATAAACTACGTAAGGACAGCCATGGCAACTGTTGAGGAATTCGTAGATACACCACATAAATGAACGGGGTAACACGAATAAGATCTGTAGGAATGTGCTACATGGGAAATGCTTACCGGGGGCTTACTTGTAGTGAAATTGTTTGTAACCAAGCACTCATAATTATTTTTATCAGTTTTACCTCCGCCAAGGCAGTATTGTTTCGGCGGCGTTTGTTTGTCTGTCTGTCAGTCTTTCAGCAGGAAAAACTACCGGACGATCCTCATGAAAAAAAATCTGATGATCAGTCTTCATCCAAGTGAGATGCCGTTAAATTTTGGGATCGATCCGGATCACCGTCACAAAAAGCCCCCAAAATCGCCACATCCGTATCTCTCATCATTGGCTTATTTTCTGTCTTTTCTGTGACTGTTTAAGCCTTGGCGAAGGTTCAGCAGTCTCTGTCTGTCTTGCATCTTAATTTATTCCAAATCTTATGGACTATGTTTTTTCCGCCTCTACGCAGACGGGAAAACGCTACTGAACAACACAAGTCAGAACTTAAATCACAAACCTCTCCCGAAAATGGCAAATTTGCCGGATACATCAATATGTAAATTTTTATACCTGTCATTCGTTTATACACCAGCAGCAAACAAACAAGTAACTATTACCTACCTGTACACTTGTATGCCGAAGAACTTGGGACAGTAGTTTTGAAGTTGGAGACGTTGACCCCCAGCCGGCAACCGTACCGCGTGAAAACGGTTTCATCCACACATCATCAGCAGGAATCATTGCCGGACGAATTGTCCGGTGTTTGGAAGGCTTAGATAAATACAATAGGGCAATATCAGCACCTAAAACAAGTAAGAGCGTATTTGAGTGGCCTCCACGGCAAGAATCCGTTCAGTGATCAGCAATCACAACAGAATCTAATAAAAACTCATTCACTAAGAGCCGCCATGTCCAGCACGTCCAGAGAACTAAGTTACAAACAAAGAGAAGCAAACAAACAGAGAGTATCAACTTATCAACGATAGCAATGTTACATGCAAGGGTCGGTCGTATAGGAAACACGACACAGTGACTTCAAATGACTGCAAGGAACACATAAGTTGTTTGTAGAATAATACTATCATCATCTTTTCAACTATTTAGGTACTGCTTGCCAAGTTCTCTCCCAATTATCCCACCACTATGCTCTGGAATGAGGCACGGTACCAAATACCATTTGACGAAATATAAGCCGGCTTCAGTTACCGACATTGCAAACAAGTGAGGAATGCAAGAACCCCGAGGCCTCCCTTCGTTACTGTCATCTTTTAATCTCAGTATCCTTTACAAATTAGCTTTTAGTTACAACCCTCTTTAGAATGTGACAACCACAAATGAAATTGATCCTGGTTAGGGCATAAAAACGTCACTGAAGTTACGACCGACTCAGTCTTCGTGTAATTATTTAACAGTTTGGAAAATATGTGTTAATACAACTTAATACTTTATTTAATCGTAGATGAAATAGCTGTTTTGATGGGTGGCTCTTATGACGCAAGCCTTTTGTACTTCTCAGCTCACTCTCCCGTTTCTGTGGATTAGAATGCAAACAAACCACTTTGACTAAATATTCGATTATTATGAAAGATAACAATGGCCATCCAATTTAATAGTTCCTTTCATACAATATTCAAGTCCAGTTTCCACGTCTTTATTTAAACGTGATCTGCATAAACAGAAATCCAATTTCATTTTTATGTAAAGATAGTAAACCCATTCCAATGCTGATTAGAAAACCTGTCGTTTCCAAACGTTTCGGCGTTCTTGCCTATCTTCAGCTAAACAGTCCATAAGTTTAGCTTGCTCCCTATATACATTTGATTTCTAGTCCGACAAATGCACCTCGATATTTTGATGGTTGGTACATTGCGACAGACAGACAAAAAGACTGACAGGCCGACATAAAGAAACACTGTGTTATTGAGTGGAGTCCAGAACAGTTGCAAATGGAAGAAATGCATACCATTTGTCTTGTTGATAAGAAGGAAGGGTTTCGTAACAGAAAATGACGGTGTCTGATAAATCTGTTTCCGGAGACGACGACAGTCATCATTCTTCTAACAAGAACTTGCTTGGCCGAAAAAACCAACAATTGTATCCATTCAAGTAGAACCAAATTTGGAAAGACTTCAAAGCCCTGGAGAACTCCTAGCTGCTTCCGTTCTGAATCTGTCTGTCTCCTCATAAATTCGATATTTTTGATACCACTCTCATTTAGTTGACAACGGAAGTAATAACAGTGAGATAACTTTCGACACTGATTAAAAGTTGGTTGAATTCCAACTTTAAACTAATAGTCCAAACAGCATTACATCTCTACGCACAGGTTTCTAAAGAGTCTAGAGGATGCACGCTTCGATTTCGATCACAACGCTACGCAGCTCTGCGTTGCTAAAAGACACTATGAATGGCCCTTCATACTTACTGTCAGGGATAAGTTGTCCTGTGAGGTTTTAAATTGCCTCATAACACTTCCCCACTATCACACGACCAGGAAAACGGTACTTGTAATCTATTCTATCACTTCTCATCCCCTAAATTTCTCATCTGCCGCCCCCTCGACTAAGCCCTGCTAAAAAATGCTGGCTCAAGCTAAGAACACAAAAAGGAAGGAAACAAACAAAGGTCAACAAAACTATCTGTCAATTATGAAACTATTTTGCTAACAAATAGGACGCACGCAAAGGCTTTGTTTGATCTATCAAGATATTTCTCTTATTTTCAATGAAATGGCATCCTGTCATTATGTCATTAATCATCATTATGTCGATATTAGTTCAATATTTTAAAGTATTTTTATGAAAAGTGTTTGTATTTGATAGCTACTCAACAGACCTTACAACAGCTTCAATAATATACTGCGAACTCAACTCCTACCACTGTGTCGAACAAAATCATTAATTAAAGTCAAAACTTGGAATCCACGCCCAACAAGACAAAATTTCTAAGGAAAATGACAGCCCATTTACCTTTGAAACCATTTCCTGCGTAATTTGGATGAATGAAAATGGCCTTGACTCTAATCTTTTCTGTGGTTTTCCTTCTGTTGACATGTGAGTATATGTTTCCGATGTACACTATCACTTTCGACGTACTTTCACCTTCCGGCAAACAATGTGCTGCTGTCAATACCCATCTTGAAGAAGAACATCAAAAGGAAAAGTCAGAAAGAAAGAAACATTTTCATATAACACTTTTTTTACATTTTACTTGACAGTTAATATTGCATGCAACATATTTCAAGATTTCTCATTTTTATCCAAAGTTACCTTACCGTAAGGCACATCGCCTAGCACCGACTTTTCTGAGGCAATACTAAATAGCCACTTAAGGTGTTGTCGTTTAGTAAACATAAACATTAATTTTTCCAGTCAATGGCTCCACTGCAAAGGGTGTTTAAAACGCATGACAAATGCCTAGAGAAACAACACCACCCTATCTCTTCCCCAGGTCTTTTTCGTCTACTCGTCATCAAACATCGCCAATTCCCATGGTTAAGGAATTTGCTAGAAAGTGAGCCCTATATAGGAATGGGTTTCCATTACCTTCTCTCACCAATCGCCTTTTTATGAGGATGGCAATTCGAACCCAATCGCTGGATTCGAATATCAACGTCTTTTTTACTTGACCACTCCTTCACCACAATCGTAAATGTCTGCCGCTTTCTCTTCAAGAGAACTAATACCAAACGCTGTTTGTTGTTCTTTTTTTTTGCATTGTTTCATTCTTCTGCGTCGTACTTTTCAAAAGGACTGTAACGTTCAGAATTGTTAAGAACAGTTGCTAATAAATGTTATAAGGATGAAAAAACATAGTAACCTACAATCATTTGACACTTTGGAAGCAAACTTCTGATTTTTGGCGTGCAATAACCATGGATCATGGAAGCAGAAAGAAATGAAGAAATCAATATAACAGCACTGTTGAATAAGATTCTTAAGGTCTCTGGGTAACTATGTTTCATGGTTATATGAAGGACATTACAAAGTGTTTTAAAATTGGAAGCACCACCCAAAATGTGCAGTAATCAATTGAGGGACAATGATAGGACTGATTGCACATCTGCACTTTCGAACTAAAACGTGTAAATTTCATAGCATGTCCGTAGCTCTGATAGTTTAAATCAGAGGACAGTGCTTGAATTTTATCATTATAGAAACACTAAAGCTGGGTATTTCGCGTTTCCTACATTTGCTAATAAAAGTTCTACCCGAACAGACATGTACATATCAGAGGGAAAGTAAACTATTTCGAATATGCTTATTGATTTTCAAAAATAACAGTCAAATACCTATTCACTATCTCCCTTTAAAAGTACGATGGCATATTCTTGCTTACGCTGTTCTGTTCTCATCTGCCACTTAATGTAATAATTCTTTCATTAATAAAGGTATTATAAACATAACCTTCTTTAAGCCATAAATCATACACAACCGTAGTTTTCTAAGATTCGTCACCAACAGATTACTTTCCAATGACCATACCTTTCACAATTGATAGAAAAAGTACACCTAAGAACCACAAACCACACATTAAAATCACTCAGTGTTTGGAACCGCGAAATCGAGACATCAGCTACGCCCTAAGCCACTAGTTTGTAAGAAGTTTTGACCTTTTAAGTGATTAACAAACCGTTGTTTGCAAGTACAATAATCTCCTAGTTCTGTCCATTGCTGGATAAAAATGTCAACTTGCTATGTGGTTTTCGTATCATGGAGTTGATCTTAAACAAATATATTGTATAAATCAACTGCAAGTCAATCGTCGACAGTTAACAAGACCTCATTCTTTGACAACTGTATGATATGCATTGACTTTCATGCTTCGAAGGTCAGTTGTGAACACGTGATAGACAACGGAAAGCAAGTAAATCGGCAAGCAAAATTGTATCAAACAAGATACAGCAACGAGGTTGCGTCGAGGTGAACTACACCAAGTACTGCAACAAAACTGCATCGCATAAGATACGATTTTAGATTTAATGTAATATTATATCGTTTCCCACTGAATTCTAACTCGCGCTGCTATACGCTATCATCGCAAGATCTAAGTTTCAGAAATTACTACAAGATTATTACTTAACAAAACCTAAACAAATGTTGCAAACATAAAGCTGTGTGCTCTTTCTATTTTCTTCTCTGAGTAAGGTCGGTCTGTCTGGGTTTTTTTGTCTATATAAATCTCATGAAATACAACAATATGGCGTGAATAAATTTTCTTTAGAAAACTCGATACCTGGAGATGAGTTCAAACCTAAGACATTCACAGCCAAAGTTCACAAGTTTAAGATCATTCTCAGCCCATAAGTGGCTAACTTAGCTAATCTCTGCATTTGTTAATTATAAATCCGACTACCGATGTTGAAATATTCAAACTGTGTTATAACGACTTAGTAAAATGTTTACAGTTGGTACTTTTAAATTTCAACAGAACTGAGCTGAAAGAGTCCAATAATGTTGTGTTTCTTCATTTTCTCTTTCTTTGTTTCCTTTCTTGTCTAGGATTGGCTAGTTTTGCTACATGTTTCGTATAAATA